>JANBQV010000108.1:0-46614 GCA_027577495.1 Coemansia sp. RSA 720 | reverse complement strand
ACGCGTCGTCAATTTGGTGGTGAACAACCAGACGCAGAGACCCTTCATACACGACACCCAGCGTCACTCCTTCTTTTCTTGTTGCCGTTGCTTGATAGCATTAGTATGAACTCTGGTAAAATATTGGTGTATATATTTGTTGCTGTCATTAATTGATGCTTTAGTGTTTATTGCGGTAATTAATCAATACCTTTGTGTTATTTGCTGCGTATAGGTTAAATAAAGCAATGCCTATTCAAGCCAGCGACACAGCGAGCGACACTACAGCAAGCGGCACGACGACGACGACGAGCAAGCAACATCACAATGACGAGCAAGTGGCATGACAACGAGCAACACTACAGCATGACGACGAGCAAGCGGAACCACAACAAGCAAGCAGCGCCTGGCAAGCAAGCAATAGGTGATGCTGGCGAGCGGGTAGTATTTTTTGTAAAATTTACAATTTCATTTTCAATAAAAATTCCTCTTGACATCACCCAATGCGAAATGCGCTATACACTAACAAAAATAAAGTGGGATTGCTGTTTTGTGGACTGTGAATTTGTACTAGTGATGTTACTCTCAGCGACTGACTGAAATACATAAGCATTTGTTATACCACACATATATTACATGTAATAAGTTTAATGGTGTATAAAACATATCAAGAGGCTTCGCCAGAGTAAGCGTCCATTTCGGGGTCACTAAACGTTATATACTTGCCCGACAACTCTGGGTTGGCATTGAGGGCCAAATTGGCCATAATAGAGCACACACGGTCTGGCGAATCCGGGCACTTTAGTTTCTCAATAACATGCGACATATCCACTTTGTGGTTCCCCGTTCTCTGTGCATGCTCCTGACACTCACGAGCAACATCCACCGCTCGTGCATTCATCGGCGTATCTACCACGCCCGGATAAAACGCAATCGACGTAATGTCTGGGTACTCGACTGCCAATGCTCGTGTTACGTAGTTTAGCGATGCTTTGGTTGCTCCGTACGGGCCAAACCCTGGTACTGGCTGCTGGCTAGTCGACGATGTGATGTTTAGAATAACGCGAGGACCTTTGTGGGTTTGTAGCATATGGAGGCATTGCGAGATGAGCGAGATGGGGGCGTGGAAGTTTGTCTCCCATATAGAGTGCCATTGGGCACTGGATGGGGCGAGAAGTGGGCCGGTTGGGTCTACTGTTGCTGCGTTGTTGATGAGTGCACGGAGTTGGCCGAGATTTGAGGCAGTGGTAATTATGGATGTGCGAGTGAGGGAGTTGGTGATATCTCCGGCAATTGGTACTAGTCGACCATGGTGGCCAACTTGGGCGGATGCAGCTTCAGCTTCTTGCTGCAATGTTTGTAGAGCGTCGGATGACCGTGCGACAGCTACTACATAGAGCGGTTGGCGCTCGAGTAGCTTGATACATACTTGCCGTCCAATACCCGTAGATGCTCCCGTAACAATAACCACGTCCATTTAAATCAGCTCTGGTACAGAAAGTTTTCGTTTCTTGTCAACGTCAACTGTCTAATCTATTTAGCAACTGTGAAAGCAAAAATCAAGGCGAGCGGAGGTTGAACTGAATAGTGCCAGTGACGTCAACGGCTCAACATGGCTGGGTCAGCTGGATCCAGATAGGTCACTGAGCAAATGGGGAAAAAAGAGAGCGTTCTCAGATGCACACTATACTCAATTCCATTGTGTGAAACAAGTGTGAGCCAAATCTCAAAGCAGCAACCAAAAAGAACGGCCAAGACCCAATTTTCTTTTGGGCAAACCAAGATTCAGTTCTTTTTTGAACCCTTGCATTGACAACCAAAGCGCATTTTTATGTCGTGTTTAGCACAATGCTGCGCTTGTGCTTTGAGTCCACAATAAGCTGATGCGAAATAAAGGATGCTGCTGTTTTACTGCGGTATTCTTCCTTCCTGGTGACCACTTGAAATTTAGTTGCGCATAAATCCATAGGTTTGCATCAGCTATTTTTCTTTACCTCTTTTCGCACTATACCTTTTTTTTGTAAAGCTAATTTTTCATTTTTAAGCGTATAGTCAATTCCTAAACAAGCAATTCGGCAACGACCAAAGGCTTACTTTTTATACAGAGATATAGTATGGCGGTAGAGTCGGGGTCTGAAAAGGCCAAGCCACCGACTGACGCTATGACAAACGGGACAGAAGCAGCGCACAATACGCTGACTCGCGGGCTGCGCGACATGGCCGGCCGACTGCGCCTGGGCCGAGGCGGCAACAAAGCCAAACGAGGCTCAACACCTCGCAACAGCATGACCGGCGACCCGATGCGCAGCAGCCGTAGCAGCTCCTCCGTGTCGAGCCGCAGCGTCAGCGACGCCGGCACATCGTTGGCAAACCTGAGCGACCGCTTGCGCCGTTTGCAAGAAGACGGGCAGGAGCGGGCAATTCCGTTCCGCGTCAAATTTGTCAACACAAAAGGCGAAGCAACCATGGCCGACGTGTACCCGCATGAAGAGTACAACGACGTTATCCAGCGTATCACCGCCAAGCTGCGCATGACGCGTCACGCCGACTACGTGTTGCTGTACAAAGACACAGATGACGAGGAAATTGGCGTGGCATGCTCAGACAACTTGCGCGAGATGTTTGCTATTTTCGAGCCGGGAAGTCGGTTGCAGCTGCGTATTGTGCCGTTCAAGATTAATAACAGCGGGGCGCTTGACAGTATTGCCAAAATATGGGAGTACGGGCATACGCCGAATGTGTTTGTTTCGGAAGAGGATGAGAGCGATGCGGAGAGCGAGGATATACGGCTTTCGGATATTAAGCTGGCGGCGGAGAGGCCGGAGATGGCGGAGAGGCCAAAGTTGGGGTCGCAGCATATGGCCGTGGAGGATATTGCGGATACCGCGGTGGCGGCGGCGGCGGCAACGGCCCTGGCGGCTGCTGCGCCGACTGTGACCACTGATAACGGGCCTTCGAGTACGAAGCCCGAGCCAGCGACTTCCAAGACATCGACTGCGTCGTCAAAGAAGGCGTCGGCTGTGTCGTCAAAGCACACGTCTGTCGCAGCGTCAAAACATACATCCGTTGCACCGTCAAAACATACATCTGTCGCGCCGTCAAAGCACACATCTGTTGCTGCGTCAAAGCACACTTCAGTAGCGCCATCCAACAAGGCTACGGTGCCGGGAACTCCAGCTGCATCAAAGTCCAAGGACGCTGAGGAGCTGCGCATGGCAATCATGCTCATGTCGACCAACCTGACCCTGGCCATCGACAGTCTGGGCACCAAACTGACTCGAAACTTTGACAAGCTATCGGACGAGCAGGCCAAAATCCTCGAATCGCTGAAAAAGGCTGCCGAGCACGAAAAGGTCACAAAGGAAGAAATCGTCGTTATAAAGGAGAAAGAAGAGGTAAAGGACGAGCCGCAGAACACCACGACCACTACGACAACGACTACCACGACTAAAACCGAAGCTAAAGACGAGAAGGTTGAGGTTGATGTCGAAATGAACAAGAAAGACGAGAAGGTTGAAGTCGATGTCGAGGTGGACACGGAGGACGAGAATATTGAAGTCGATGTAGAAGTGGACAAGGAGGACGAGAAGGTTAAAGTCGATGTTGAGGTTGAAAAGAAAGATGAGGAGGTCAAGGTTGAGACCAAGACAGAGACTAAGACGGAGACCAAGACGGAGGGCAATGTTGAGACCAAAGTTGAGGAGTCTAAAACGACCACCACCACAACCAAGGCTGATGAGACGGTGGAAGTCGAGGTTGAGATTGAACAGCCCGAGGAAAAGCCCGAGCCAAAGGCGGAGGAAAATATCAAGGTCAAGATTGACGAGAAGCCAGTGCCAAAGGCGGAAGAGACGATCAAGGTCAATATCGAAGAGAAGCCAGCAAAGGAAGAAGTGGTACATGTCCAAATCGTTGAAGACACACCGCCACCGCCTCCGCCGCCGCCGACTGAGCCAAAGGTGGAAAAGATCGAGATCAAGGTGGAGCAACACGCACCGTCATATCCAAAGGGCGAGACGTTTAGGTTCCACTTGGCGGCGGCCAACTTTGCCTTCCACACTAATCCTTATGCGAGCAGCTTCTTCCAGCGCGGGTTTGCTGAGACTGGCATGCCTGGACATTTCGCCAACCCGTGCATGATGAACTCGCCCTTTGAGTGCTCAACTGGGTGCCCGTGCAGACACTCGCCGTGCTCGCACCACTTGTCTAGCCTTTGAATCCTATTTTTATTGTCCACGGTTTTATTTATATATGTTTTATTTGTTTATATTTATGCTTTATCAAAAAATATTAACCAGAATTTATTTGCAACATGTCCACCCTAAACAGTATGCAGATGCTTCATATATAATAAGCTAATAGTTAATTAATTCTTGCATACTTCTTTTAGGTAAAACTCTGTTGTCTCAAAATTAAACTCGTACACATTTTCTGGCAAACACGCTTCATTGTCTGAAGAAAACTCACACTCCATATCTGTATGGATTCCAAAGTGCGCACGCACGTCATCAACTAACATGTACTGTTTTTGCGTGTACGAGATGGTGAACTGGTTTGTTTGTTTCTGGCCATATATGTTGATGTACGTGATGCTGATGACAATGGCTTGAGGGAACGCGATGGCTGCTTTGCCAGCCTCCATGTTTTCCACGACAGAGTGAATTGAGTCTTGGGAATTTGAAAGATAGATTTTGGGCCCAGCGTAGATTTTGCAGATTTCTTGGTCGCCAATTTCAGGATGCATGGCAAAAAAAGATTCCACAGTGTCCGTGTCTGAGTAGTCGTAGTACACGGGTGTGTTGTTGTTGTAGTACCTTACGAGAAACATGGAAGCTACAACCAATTTTGTTAATTCTGCTAAAAAGTAAAGCTTTTATAATAGTTATTAAAATATATAGAAGAGAGTGAAGAGAAGAAAATCCTACCTAAAGGAATAGCTGTTTCTCATTATTTATAGTGCAACAAAGTTGTTAAAGGCCTGTCTTTTAAAAATTAGCTAGACTTGGACAGTCTCATCCACCCTATACGAAAGAAAAAATTCTTTCTTTGGCACTTTATTCCACCCCACTAAAATTAAATTAAATAGTTAAAATGGATAGTCTATAGAACCTCAATGAGAGAATGTCCAAACGTGCCCAATCTGTATTTGGTGCAAATGGAGGTGCAACCAAGTAATAGCTATTGATGTATAAAATATTATATTAGCTGGATACTCCCGTTAAAGATGGTTCATCCGGGAATGGTGAATTACTTGAAATAGCACCTGTATTGGTATGAGTCATGTTCTACCAATTTATCTTTTATTCAAAAACATTAGCACATCTTTATTGGGACGCTACAAATGCTTCATATATAAAAGAGTAATCAAAACTATCCAAATAGCAATTCACTAACTGCTTACTTCCTTAAGGTAAAAGTCTGTTGCCTGGAAATCAAAGTGGCACACATCTTCGGGCAAATACGCTTCAACGTCAGAATAAAATTCACACTTTGTGTTGGTAGAGATTCCAAAGTGTGCACGCGCGGAATCAACCATCATATACTGTTTTTGCAAGTATGAGACAAGGAACGGTACAGTTTGTTGCTCGTTGTTAATATTAATGTGCGTGATGTTGATGGCAATGAATTCAGGGAACGCAATGGCTGCTTCACCAGTATCCATGTTTTCCACGACAGAGTGAATTGTGTATTCGGGAGTAATTTGGTAGATAAAGTTCCCAGCGTAGATTTGGGAGATTTCTTGGTCGCCAATTTCAGGATGTGTGGCAAAAAACGATTCCACAGTGTCCGTGTCTGAGTAGTCGTAGTACACAGGAGTGGCACTGTTGTAGTATCTTACGAGAAACATGGAGTTGTCTGTGATTTCTCTTATTTCTAGAATAAATAGGGCTTGTAAAAAAGATGATCTATTGAAAAAGTGAAGAAAATCCTACCAAGAGGAGTATTTCTTTCTCTATTTATAGTGCAGCAGAGTTGTTACAAATTTGCCTGATTTTAAAATAGCTAGACTTGGGCAGTCTCACTTACCCCCGCAAGAATAAAATATATTAGCTAGACTTGAACAGTCCCATTAACCCACCAAAAGCGAAAAATGTATGATTTTAGTTATTTTATATAATTTTAGTTAGTTGGAAAAAACTGCTGACTTGCGCAGTTCTTCAAATCTAGTTATCTTGGAAAATATTGACCCCAAGCATACAATATTTCAGGCTACAAGATAGAGGTCCTGGAATAGCCCTCCTAATGACTCGGATCCAAAATCAATTGGAACCTCATGGTAGAATTGAGCTGGATAAGCTCCAAATTCACCCAAACGTGGTCCTGAACCTCATTAAGAGCGTGTCCAAGCAGTATTTGTCGCGAATAAATGTGCAACAATGTACTATTCTTCGATGGTCCACGCGGTCATGGTAAGCTAGGTTACGTCAGGCTTTATGCCAAAACATTGGCACACTTTATTGAGACTCTATACAAATGCTTCAAAAATAAAAATATATAAAACCAGCCAAATATGAATTAGTTGTCTACTTCCATGATGTAAAACTCGGTCGCCTCGAAATCAAACTCGTACACATTGTCTGGCAAACACTCTTCGGAGTCCGAAGACAACTCGCACTTTACATCCGCATCGATTCCAAACTTCACTCGCACAGTGTTAACCAACTCTGACAGTTTCCACGTAGACGAGATGGTAGCAGGTTTAGATACTTGCTTTTTGTCGATGTTTATGTGCGTGATAATGATGGCCATGGTTTTGGGAAACGCAAGGGCTGATTCGCCAGACTTCAATTGTGCAACAATTGTGGGCATCATGTCTTGGGAGTTTGTGGTGTACGTGTTGGACCCAACGTAGAGTTGGCAGACTGGCTCGTCGCCAATTTTAGGATGCTTGGCAAGGAAGCTTTGCACAGTGTCCGCGTCAGAGTATTCGTATTCCTTGGCAGTTTCATTGTTATAGTACTTGATGAGGAGCTTGGAGGTGTCTGCCATGTTTCTTATTTCCAGAATAATAATGCTTGTATATATGATAATATAGTATAAAATAGTAAAGAGTATTTACCAGGTGGTATAGGATTTCTTAATATTTATAGTGCGATAGAGTTGTCCAAGTCTAGCCTTTAAAAAGTAGCAAGACTTGGACAGTCCCACCCACACCCAAAAGGAAAAAATATTTTCTTTGGCAGTTTCTTTTTCCAACACAAAATTAAATATAAGGTAGATATATTGGACATCCCCATATGCAGCTATTTTCAGCAGGATATTGGTCTGGGAGTGACTCCAAATTCTCCTATAAAATGGCCATGAACCTCACTGAGAGCATATACAGGCGTATACAAGTAATATTTAGTGCAAGTGGAGGTATAGCAAACTATTAGCCTTTTAAAAACCTGGTATCATAAGCTCAAACCATGGCTGTTTAAAATCTAAAGAGCAACAAAACCCAGCCAAATACAAACTACTCCTTGTGTACTTCCTTTATGTAAAACGCTGTCGTCTGAAAATTAAACTCGTGCACATTATCAGGCAACTCCGTCTCAATGTCTGAATAAAACTCACACTTTGTATCCATGTAGATTCCAAAATGCTCACGCAAATCGTCAACCAACTTGTTCAGCTCAAGTATAGGAGAGATATTGAACGGTACAAGGGTTCGCTCGTTGGCTAAATTTATGTATGTGACATTGATGACCATGCTTTCGGGAAACACGATGACTTCTTGGCCAGGTGCAATACTTTGCACGATAGAGTGGATTATGGTTGTGGAATTTACATCGTAAATTAAAGGCCCAAAGTAGATGACGTGGATGTCGCCAATGTTTGTATGCTTGGCAAAGAATGTTTCCACAGTGTCTGTGACTGAGTATCCATATTCCCCAAAAGTAGTATCGTTGTAATACTTTACAAGGAGCGTGCCAGTGTCTGCCATGTTCTTGGTTTATTAATAGGATTTGTATAAACAGTAGAGTATAGAAGAATTGTAAAGTAAAGAGCATCTTACTAAGAGGAACATTTATTTCCCTATTTATAGTGCTCGAGCAAAGTCTTTTGCTCGAGCACGTTGCCAAAATTGGACAGTCTTGCGCACCGCCAGAAAGAAAAAACTAACCAGACTTGGTCACTTTTGTACCCCACTAAAGCTACAAAGTAGCCAGACTTTGAACCATCGCATCCCACTAAACCCAAATAAATGTATAAACTACTTTTTGTAAGAAAGCGTCCGGTTGCCCGACTTGTTGTTGACACGGGACCGCGTCGGTCGCTTGTCAAACTTTGAGTCACTCGTCTTGTACGGATCAAACGACTTTGGTTTCTTATGCCTGACCTTTTTGGGCTGGTTAACATCAATGGTAGACTCACCGATCGCGTCCCGCGCACTATCGTCATACTCAAAAGCTTCGACATTTGTTTCTGGCTCCGGCTTGTTGGTCCGAGTGCGCTTGCGAGACTTTCGGGTGGTGGATACTGGAGTGTCGGGGGTTTCGGGCTCGGACAATACGATTTTCGACAGGTCGAGGACTTCGGTCGTTTTGGTCTTTTTGCTCGCAGGTAAAGAAATTGATGGGGCGGATGATTCGGACAAGACCATCATAGACTTTGGCACGAGTGGTTTGACTGGCACGGGTGTGAACTCGGGCTCGGTGGGACCAGTAATCACACGAATGGGCACTGCAACGGTCAATACGAGATTAGAGCGGATTTCGCGTGCACGCTCTGCCGCCGATGTGGCCACAGCCGATGGCACAAATGAACCAAACAGCGACGAGGTTGGCGCCACTATATTTTCAACCGACTTTTCCAACTCGCTTGTCAACACATCCGGCACATCCTCTACAATCTCCTTATCCTCTTTATCGTCAAAGCGCACATGCACAGGCTCGACACCCTGGCTCTCCACATCCTTAACAAGCTCCCTAAACTCATCCATCCGAGCTTCCGCCCGCACACGGGTCCTTGCAATCAAGCGCACAATATCCAAAGCGTACAACCGCACAGGCGGCGGCGCTTTGTGGCACAGACGGAACAGCCCTGCAGTATCTGTAGGCATAGCGTCGGAGATATTGAACAGCATGTGGTTGGGCAACACGTAGCGCACAGACTCGTCTTCCTCTCGCGCACACGAGTCGCGCCACTCGTGCAAAGCGCGGAACACCGCCAGTTGCGTCGGGGTGAACGGATGACGCCATTTTTTAGCCAGCTTGGCCCACCCGCCAGTTCCCATCCCGTGCTCGGCATCATATCCTTCTTTAATGTGCTTTTTCAGCGCCGTCTGCTGCGACCGCTGCAGAGTCAGCTCCAAAGGCTGGGTGGCTGACTCGACGAGGTCGATGCCAGCGAGCATGCCAAAGTGCTCGCCGTCAGGCTCTGTCATATCAACGCCCACCAGGCGCTGGCCGCGCTCGAGCAGCTCACAGCGCATGCGGTCAAACACATACAATAAAAAGTGCGTGTCGGCGCGTGCGTAGGCGAGCATTTCATGGGGAATGGGCCGGATGCGCCAATCAGCCAGCTGGTACTTTTTGTCCGCATGGAACGCGCTATATGTGAGCAGCAAATGCGCTAGCGAATGGTGCTGCATGTTGAGCACTTTGGACGCATGATATGTGTCGAACAGACCGACCACGTACACGCCAAAGTCGCGTTGCAACCACACGATGTCGCTCTCGGCGCCATGGAACACTTTGATGACAGCCGGATCAGCCGTCACTTCGTTCAAAACACCAAGATCGGCACGCAGCGCCAGAGCGTCGACCACAAAGTCGGTTGATCGCGTGCTGATCTGGATCAAGCACGTAAAGCCCTGGTACGATCGGTAGTCGTGGTGCTCGAGATCAATAGCCACTTCGCGAGCCGTACGCAGATGCTCCATCATTGCATGCAGCTGCTCGGGCGTATCGACGAACTGGAACGGCGTGGCATCCCAGTCGATCGGCTTTTGCGGCTCACTCGCTGCGAGCAGCCACTCTGGCGTCTCGTAGTGCGAGATCTCATATTCGTATGGATGCGGCAGAGATGCCAACGACCCTGCCTCAACCGCGGACATGGCATCAAACACACCCGAAATGTCAGTCGTGCGCTTCGATGTGCGCGGCGTCGTCGTGCCTGACGACGGCGGCGTAGCTCCCGGCCGCGCAATGCCCAGCGAGTGCAAATGCCGGCCCAACGGCGACTCGGCCACCTTTGCACTCGGCAGCCCATAATCCAACGGCACACGCGCATGCACTTTGTTACGAATCTTCCACACAAACGGCGTGTTAGGCGAATTGTCAATCGTGTCTTTAAACGCAAGCTGCGGCCGTGGAATGTTCTGCGCATGCACCAGCTTATAGTCCAAGCTGTTTCCTTTGATTGTGGTTACTACGGGAGCCGACTGTTTGCCGATTTGAGCGCTAGCTGCTGTGCGCAGTTTGTGCGCACTTGTTTTAAGCACTTCGTCCAGGCCAATGTCGATTTTCTCCAAGAGCGTGTCGACGGCGTCGATTACGGGGCGGAAGCGGGGTCCGGTTTGCCACCGTCCGTCGTGCTCCACCGCTACGTCGTCAATTGAATCAATGGCAATGGAGGATGAATCAGGACGGGATTGCATCCACAGTGTGTTGCCCATATGTAGCATGCGGTCAGACGTGCGACTCAGTCTTGTGTCAATCGACTCGTCCAAAGTGCGGTGGAACGCAATGTCGCTGGGCAGCCGTCCCGCCGCTTTGGTCGCCTTCACCAGCGCCGAAAACGCAGCGGCCAGCGACCCGTCAAAGTTTTCAACAAACGCATCGGCCATTCTGTATTTAAAAAAGCAAGTACTGAAATATACCGAGGCAAAAAGAAAAGTCTTGTATAAAAGAAAAAAGTTTTAGGATCAACGGATCAACTGAAATCACAGCTCGAGCACGTCTTCGAGACGAGCCAAGATGGAGTCGATTTTGGAGCGATGGATGACAAGACACCGGCGCGACGGCGCAAGTCCAGCATCGGCAAACGTATTCCGTGCTTCGGCCACGCGCTTCAGCCGCGAAAACTTGAAATCAAACACAAGGTGGGCAAACTCCTCCATAAACTCTTCCTCGGCATGGACAAACACATCCATCTCGCATGCCTTTGCGGGCTCATCGTCTCCCGGTACTTCGCTGTACATTGAACACACGAGTACAAAATATTCAAAGTCAAACCCCTGGACCTTTTTTATTTCTGACATCAGCATGCGCAGCATGGGCACGACGACTTGCGGCGGCATGTTGATGACCCGTTCGCTGAACAACAAGCCCACATGGTGTGTGTCCAGCAATTGTGAGAGGGCGGGTGCTTTGGGTCCGGCTTTTTTGACCAGATACTGGCACAGCTGCGTAATTACCTCAGAGTCGCGGCGTGTGCTGAGGACGGTCATGAATGCGTATGGATCGGAGTCGTCATCCATTTTGACGGTGGAGCCGATTTCGGGCTGGCTGAGGATCAGATCAACCAGCGCGCTTGTGTTGAACTGGTCAGAGTCGTCGCCAAACGAGCCCTCAAACATGCGTTTCATTGCGTGAAAGTCGATGGGCTGTGGGTCGAAGAACTCAAAGTCGACGTTGACTATCTCGTTTGATCCGACAGAGTCATCGTCCGAGTCGCTGCCATCAGTTTGTTTGCTGTTCAAGTCTCTGTCGCCTCTGTCGCTTGCACGGCTTTCTGTCCTATGACTACTTCCGCTCTCGCTCTCGCTCTCGCTTTCGCTGGCGTGTGGCCGCTTCTCTCCCATTTTACTACAATATACGCGTTTGAAACAAATCAAGAAACAAAAAATGTTTTGGTTGATCCTACTGCTCGTGTTTCCAGATCAACTCAAATAAATGCCTTGGTTTGTTTTGTACCACTCGTTTTAATCTACTTTACATTTTGCAAATTACAACTATGCGCGTGTTTGGCCTTGTACTCGTGCTTGCGTTGCTCGCCATAGCTGTGCACGCGTGGGAGAAACTGGACCACGAGATATTCGAGCTCTACGACAATGTTAAGCGCAACGAAGTTACGAGCGACTGGTACGAGCTGCTCGGCATAGAGCCCAAGGCATCGGTCGACGATATCAGCCGTGCGTACCGCCAGCTCAGCAAAAAATATCATCCAGACAAACTGCGCCGTCTGACCACTGCCCAAAACGCCAAAGAAACAAAACGCTTCCAGCGCCTCAGCCTCGTCGTCAACATATTGCGCGACAAAGAGTCTCGCAAACGGTACAACTTTTTCCGCAAGAACGGTGTACCGGCGTGGCGCGGCACCGCATATTTGTACCGCAGATGGCGTCCTGGATTCACAATGGTAGTGTGTGGTCTGTTTGTGTTTGCAGCGGGGGTGCAGTACTTGTTCCATGCGTTGTCGTATTGGCGTGCTCAGCAGAGGATAAGAGATATTGAGGAGCATGAGCAGAGTGTGGGCGGCAAAATAAAGGTCAAGACGGAGGGGACGACGAGGCAGATGACAAGGCAGATGAGACGGCGCATGAAGAGCAATGGCGGCCAGGGAACGCAGAATGGATCGGGCAATGAGTTTGATGACTCGGGGGTTGAGGGCGAGGATATGGACCGCTTCCAGGTCAATACTGTGGGCGTAATCAACCCGTATGCTGTGCAGCCCGCCAGCATTCGCCGTGTGTTTATCGTCAGTCTGCCGCTCCGCATAGTCAACGCAGTGTTTGGTGGCCAGTCCCGCGGTGAAAGCAAGGATATTGGTGATGATAGCGGCGAGGCTGAGGATATCCACACGCAGGATGTGGAGAGAGCGCTGGAGAACCTTAATGGAAACGAAGGATTCGACGACTCAGAAGCCAAGGCCAAAAAAGCATCCAAAAAAGCTGCCAAAGCCCAAGCACGCCGCCGCCGCGTCCCCGTTGTCTAATCACTCTTTTTGATTATCTTTTTCATTATTTTTCTAATGAACAAGTCTTTAAGGCGCGATTAGCGAATGAGTAGCTCGGGGTCTGGAATGCAAAAGAGCGAGAGAGGAAAGAGTAGACGGCAGAAGCAAAAGGTTATAGTTCCACGGATTTTGGTTCGACCGTCAACAGAGCCAACTGGTGAGCAGTCCACGCAGCCACAGTCTCAACCACAGCCGCAGCATAAAGCACCACAGCCGCAGCATAAAGCACCACAGCCGCAGCATAAAGCACCACAGCCGCAGCATAAAGCACCACAGCCGCAGCATAAAGCACCACAGCCAAAACAACCGACACAGAAACATAAAGTACCAACACAACAGCTTAAACCACAGCAGCAGACACAACTGTTTCCAGTCGCCGATGGACGTAACACATATCATCCAGTTATCACCGCCACAGGCAAGCAACTAGGATCCTCGGTACGCAGCTCATTAGGACAGCTCAGTATTCGATCAAGTGTGGGAATCTTGGGTCGCCCAACGTCAGATACTCGCGCCCTGGCTGCCCAGCTGGCCGACTCGTCGTGGCCATCCACACAGGGCATTGGCGTATGGGTGACAGGCGCTCGTATTGCGCTCGTAGACGCACCGCCCGTGCTCAGCACAACCGTAGCTGCTGCATGGCTGCCTCGATCTCCTCGGCACGTGACAAACCGGGTCCATGACCTGCAGCTCACCCTGTGGATGCTCCACACGTGCCACACGTTGCTGGTGGTGGACCGTTCATGTCCGCCCCGCATCGACGAGCAACTGGCCCGCATTTTGGCTTGTGCCCGGGACCTGGCTCCGGCAATTCCCGGCCTTTCCGTTCCGGCTGTTCCGGGCTCCCACACACCCCAATGCTGCTTGCACATCGTGTGCATGCATCCGCCCCCAGAGTTACCCCAAACCGAGGCACGCAACAATGTTGCGCTAAAGTACGAGGCAATCACAGGAATTCGAGTCGCTCGGGTTACATTTATGACTGACCGGTCCACCGCACAAATGCCAAGTGCGCTGGATGTTGCGCGGTTGTGGGCGACAGATGATCCGTTGTACGATGGTTTGGGTGAGCTCGGGGTGGCTCAGGGTCCGAGCCGCGACGAGTGTGTGGATGAGCTGCGTCGGTGTGTGTTGGCTCACGAGCCTCGTGCATTGCACGATGAGCCGGGCGCGTGGGCTGCCTCGTGCCTGAGAGCCTGGGACTCGATTCGCAGATCCGACCATCTCCACACAATGGCCAGCACATCCACTAAAACGCATAATACAATAGAACCATAACACCTCTAAGTAACAACACTACGCATTTATTTTAGTTTGGATATTGTACATTTATTATACAAAATTATTATATGCTATACTATGGACTCGGACTCTGAAAGCACAGACAGTCAATTGCATTCTGAAGTATTGGAGTTTCATGACGAGGATGCTGATACGCGAGATGCTGACTGGATGAGCAAAGAGCATCCGGGTCACACGGACGCCATACTTGCTTGCCCCATGTGCTTTACTCAGGTGTGTTTTGTGTGCCAGCGACACGAGCGCTTTGCTGGCCAGTACCGCGCCCTGTCGGTTGCTCATTGCGAGATACAAGATGTTCTGTACTCGTATGGAAAGAACGGGCTGCTTGAACCCATCGAGCCTGATCACAATTTGCCACCCAGCGACGTCTTTCGGCTCGTTTGTTGCGCAGAATGTCACACCAAAATTGGTGTCATCGACTCCAGCGGTGCATACCACTTATTCCACGTCCTCGACGACCCTCCAGTCTCCTTATAAACACTAAACAGTCCGTATAAATATCTCAGCTAATCATGAATATAAAAAAGTGTTTATAAAAACTAAATGTGCTCAGCAGCACCCCGAACTAGTCTTCTGCACATCCTGCATCTGCGAAAGCTTAACCTGCTTCTGCTGCTGCTGCACATTCGACGCACCCACACGGTCCTTTATCTGCCGAGCCATCGTCAAAAACGCACTCTCCACATTCGTCGCGTCTTTGGCCGACGTCTCCAAAAACGTAATATTCAATCCACTTGCAAACTCCTGCGCCTCCGTAAAGTCCACCGACCGCTTGTCCTCCAAGTCGCTCTTGTTACCAACCAGAAGCTTGTTCACTCCCTCTGATGCGTACCGGTCGATCTCCTGCAGCCACTGCTTCACATTGCCAAACGTGTCGGCGTCGGTCACGTCGTACACCACAATAATGCCGTGCGCACCGCGGTAGTATGACGACGTGATTGTGCGGAACCGCTCCTGCCCGGCCGTGTCCCAAATTTGCAGCTTCACTGTCTTGCCATCCAGCTCAATTGTCCGGATTTTGAAATCTACTCCAATTGTCGAGATGTAGCTCTCCGTATACGTGTCGTCTGCAAACCGCAACAGCAGGCACGACTTGCCCACTCCCGAATCGCCAATGAGCAACAACTTGAACAAGTAATCGCTACACTCCAATTGCTTTTAGCATTTGCTCTTTTTCTCTGTCCAATGCACAAGTGTAACTTTTACTTACTATTCGGGATTCATCTTATGTCTTGTGTCGGTCGCAATTTGAAATGTTAAATATGCCAATCTAGCTTATTAAACAAAGGGAAAGAAAAAGCCAAGAATAAAGACAAGCGACCATGCCAACGTGTGACCACGAAAATCGCACCTGTTCAAATCCCGCGGAGGCGTCATTCCCAATCTAATCCCGCTGATTTGATCTGCCCGAATGTGCTCGAACTTTATGCTGTTGGCGGTACAGCTTTGGAAATATAAGAGTATCACGCGGTGCAAGCACGCGGAAGAGGGGCTGCCGCGCCTTTTTCCGTGCCCAGAATCTTGGGCAAGCGGGCTTCAACTGCCGTTGCTCATCTTCATTGGTTGCCCTTTAGTGAAGTAATTGTTTCGTATCCAGTAATCCCGGAAAGGAAATAAAGCAGCTTGTCCACTCTTTAAAACTGCCTTTTTCAATTAAATGACGTAGAGCAGACGTCAAAAGAGCAAGTGTTCAAACGAATAAAAATATGCTGGCTTTTCATCATTTCATCCTGGCATCGACGTGTAGTGTTTTTGGGAAAAACTGCCAATAATACAAATTTATGCCCAGGCTGCTTGGAGCTGAATGATGAAAAACAACACACATTATCAAAACATATGACAAGGGAATGCGATATCTTGAGCGAGCAAACAATGCGCCCTCAGATCGGAGCGCCAAAAAAAGGGAATGAGCACGCATTACATCATGCTACAGCGTGTGCGCCAAATAAACCTCTCTCCACGTGATCCCAGTAAACGACCAGAAAATAGGAAATGCTCCCTTTCTTGGATTTAAAAAGGTGGCCACGCCCCTTGCGTTCATGAACTCGTAACGTTATTCCCTCCTTTTGCTCCTTTCACTTTTTTGTAGTTGTAGCGTGGGCGGCCCTTTTTGCTGTTTCCTTTATCCGCCTAATACTGAAGGCTCTTGTTTCACCTCCACACCCTAGTCGCACTAGACCATATAATAAGCTCACTCTTCCCCGCACATGCGTGGTGGTTTTGATTGCCTACTATTTTTCTAGCGTCAAAGCTTATCTATTTTTGCATTCTATATAATGGCTGAGCAAAACTTTATACGCCCACACCTGAGCAGTCGCACGCCCTCTGTGACCAGTGCGCGGACAGAGTCGTCTGATGACAGCCTGGCCGGAACGCTGGCGGCGCTGACCGGGACGACTCGAGGCGACTCTGAGCACGTGCCCAGATCCAGCATGTCAGATTCAGGCCGGTCTGTGCGCGCAAGCTGTCCCGAGTCTCTTCTCTTGCAACGCAACCACAGCCAGCGGCGGCGAGGCCGCAAAATACATCACCACTTTGAAACGACATTTACGCGCCCTGAAAGCGATAACAGCTGGCGCCGCAAAAGCAGCACAATGTCAATCGACGACCCATTGGACGTGCTTAATGATGTGCATCGGTTTGCACAGGAAAATTACGAGTGCTCGTTTTGCTCGAGTGGAGAGCCGACATTTCAAAAGCTGTTGCACCACATTTCGGTTTCGCACCCGTGGTATGACTTGACTATGCATCGCAATATTCGCTAGAGTGGATATATGCGAGCATTGTGGCCTTTCTGCCTCCACACCTTAATCATCTTTGTTTATATTTGCCGCCTGTATTTAGGCTCCCAATTTTCACGTTATTTCTAATTTTCCATTTTCTGTACTTTCAACAATTTCATTTCATATCATTTTGAGCTTTGATTTGAAACTTGTGCATTACTTGTACATGTTGTGCATATAATGGTGATAAATCTTGCTGCAAACCCGTTAATTGTATGTGCTGAGAAATGAGGTTCACTATGGCAGATGATTTTGAGTTAGCCCTAAAGAACGACCATGTCGTTCAGCTTTAACAGGCCGGAAATATTATGTTGGGTTTGTTGGGTGTTAGGAGTCTTGGGAGCTTTGGGAGTTTTACGAGTCGTGGTCTTGCGAGTCTTGCGAGTCTTGGGAGCCTTGGAAGTCTTGCGAATCTTGGAAGCCTCAGTTGGCTGCCCCCGCTGGAAACGAGTAGGGACAGTTCCTGTTTCCCTCAAGCTAAATAGAATATGTCTGAAATTCAACACTCCTACACCCTGGCATGACCCGACATGATATATGTGAATATTTCAAACTCGTCTCCGCAATCTGCAAGCGCACATAAACTTGCTTTGAGCCGCCGTAGTGGTTGTCACCAATTGTGAAACAGATATCTTTGATGCCAAGCCATGTCCAAAAATGCCATGTACAAAAATGCAATGTACGAAATGCGCGCTTGGACGCACATGTTGCGGTACACGTCGCCCATTCATTCTTTCTCCATTCCTCTTGTTTAAAGCTAATTGCATGATATCGACATATTTGTGACCAAAGAAACGAATAATGCACACATTTTTCATGACATTCACAAACGCACAGTCACATGAATAAAACCCAAACTAGGACAACCACCCTTCTAATTCGTCACACCGTCTCTTTGAACAAGAAGCGAAATTAAACGTTCAGCTGATTAAAAGAGAAACTCGATATACCGCGTAAAGCGAGGATCATTTTTCAGCCGCTCTGCAACCGAATCTGGCATATTCCAAAGAATGTGCAGCCCGCCTGACGCACACAGCGGGAGCCACGTGGCGAAGCCAGGAATAAGCATAGGGTAAACTGTTGCATGAATGGGAGCACCCCACCCAAAGTCGACAGAGAAGAACCGGAGACGCGAGATGTTCGACACCGTGAGCTGCTTGGCATGTGGATTGGCAAACACCGTGAGGAACTTTGCGTACCTTTCAGAGTCCTGCAGCATAAGCAGAGTGGCCAGCCAATGTGGTCCTGATATTGCGTGCATGTTGTCGCCAATTGTCTGCGCCAGCTGACGCGTCGACGCCGTGCGTAGCTGCGCAGTTGTTTGCCGCATGTACATGGGACATACGGCATTGCCGATGTAATGCGGGCGATTGACCAGTTTGCGTGCGCTATGAATGACGTTGAGGAAACAAGGCACATTGGGCTGCGCGTCGAGTGACGCAGCCTCAGCGAAACATTGCCACATGAGGGCGTATACCAACCGAATTACTGGAACGTGACGAGTGGTGGCCGTAGAGTGCATGTCTGCGTACAGTTTGTGAAGCGCTGCCGGCAGTATGCGCAGAGAGTGCACATGTGCGCGTAATGCCAGCTCGACGCTGGCGGGGCTTCGAGTATCGCTGTCCATAATAGCTCCGATTTCCGTGGGCGCTTGAGCCAGATCAACAGAATCCACGTATTCGACAAACCAGTCCTTCTGTGGCTTCTCGCGACAAAGCTCCTTGTACAGCGATGCGTGGTCAAAGTCCACTGGCAGCTCCAACGTCTTTGGTTCTGTGTTGTTGGAGCTGAGAGCTGCGCGTGTGGCACCAGCCCACTGGTTAAGCAGTATATCGATTCCCACGCCGTCGGCAATCGAGTGGTCCACCGAGATAAGCAGCCCCATGCCGTCTGCATGCCATGTCACTACGCACTGTGCTAATGGATCATCTGGTTTCTGGTCGGTCGATGGACGACGGACAGGGCAGATGCTCAGCAGAGGCTGCGGCCAAGTGGCCCAGTTGTAATTGGCCTCTTGGATATCGCTGACAAGCTCGTCTACGTCAAACTCGGTATAGCTGGGCATACACGTGGAATGCGTTTCCTGGGATACAAAAACTTGTACCTTGGTGTTGCCCAGCTGCTCGTCGACTTTGCGCTCGAGCTGGCCATATAGAATCGGGTAATGCGAAAGCACTTGGTAGTACGCATCGCGCATACTCTGGGACGCTGCGCTTCGCTTGTTTCCGTTGGTTTGGAAAAACAAGACAAACTGGAGGTTGGCCCGACTGGATGGGTTACCATCTACGGGCGTTAGCTCGTACACTGCGTTTTCAGGGATAGATGCTGCAATAACCATGTTTCAACCGTTTGCTGGTATTCGAGTGAAAAGTGTAAAATATAAAGAGAACAGAGCTGAACAAAATAAACACTCTTACATCCCAAATTGTGATTGTTTTGGGCATAGTTATTACACTATACTACTTTGTACAAAAAGCCACATCTTGGTGCTACTTGTAGCAAAATGTTACATCTAATTACAATAAACATGTACCCGAGCTATGTGCTGTTATGCCAGTTTACTCTGTTTAGTATTTGTGGATATGGGGATTAAGTTCAAGCGCCACTTATGCGGCAGCCTTAAATTTATGCTAATGTGTACTAATCTGGGCTTTTAAACTCTCTTGGACCAATAGATCTAGATTGTTGCGATATCGCAGTTTTCATTTAAAGGCTAGGCACAAATTCAGACGCAATGCCCTAGTTTTTGGTAACTCTTGCCCTCTCCTCATTTTGGTGCTTTTCTCTTTAATTTTTATATTTAAACATATCGTGTATCTTTTGTATCAATATCCAATGTCGCTAGTTCCAGAGATTGAAACTCGACCATGTGTGCTGCAAGCACCATCAACCACGCCAGAAAGTGGGTTCATATTTAAAGACGATGAGAGCGTCAAAACCACAGATAGCATGGATGGCGATGAGAGCTTTCTGCAGCGGCAATATGAGCTTGCGCAGCTCGACCAGTCGCAGAGAGTTAACTGGGAAATGATCAAGAAGCTGACCGTGTGCGGCGTGGCATTTTTGAACGATGCATACGACATGTTTGCCATTAATATTGTGGCGATGATTCTGGGATTTGTGTACTACAATGATGCCGAGGGCGCGGAGCAGAACACGGTGCCAAAAAAGTGGGACACACTTATCAAGATTGCAGTCCAGATTGGGTGTCTGCTGGGCCAGTTGGTGTTGGGCCGCTTGGGCGACAAAGTTGGCCGCACAACAGTCTACTCAGCCAGCCTGATGATTGCTATTATTACCACAATTGCATCGGCGTTCTCAAACAGCATGGTCAAGGGCTTCAACGTGTTTGTCGTGCTGTTTATTTGGCGTGTGCTGCTGGGCTTTGGCATTGGCGGCGACTATCCTCTCACAGCAACCATCGTCTCGGAATACTGCAGCACTGCTAACCGCGGAAAACTAATGGCAGGCGTGTTTGCCTGGCAGGGCTTTGGCAACGTCTTGGCACCCATTGTGTCAATCATTGTTACCGCATGTTTTATGTCCAAGATTGACGCTGACGTATTGTATTTGGACTACGTCTGGCGCATAATTATTGGCGTTGGATGTATTCCGGGCGTTGCTACCTTGTACTGGCGCCTGACAATGGCTGATTCAGCGCGGTTTCAAAACATTAGTGCTAATACTCGAGCAAGTTCAATGGAGTCTATTCGGGCTGATGAAGAAAAGCTGTTGGCTGCCGAGACGCGCAACACAAATTCTACCACAGAGTCAAATAACGCGGGTGTGCAAAGTCCTCAATCAATGGAAAATAACAGACTGGACCATACGAAAACGTTTGGGCAGTACTTTCGCGAATGGAGACACCTCAAGGTGCTGCTGGGCACATCGATTGCATGGTTTGCACTGGATGTTGCGTTCTACGGCATCAACCTAAACAGTGCCGTAGTTATTGACGCCATTGGGTTTGCTGGCGATCTGTACAAGGACAAGCCATCGCACTTTATTATTCGCAACTGCGTGGGCAACATTATTATCAACATTCTGGGTTCAGTGCCAGGTTACTGGATAACCGTGTTTACCATTGAGCGGTTGGGCCGCAAGACCATTCAGCTGATGGGCTTTGGTGTGCTAGCTGTTTTGTACGTCATCCTCGGGTTTGCGTACAACCAGATACTTGCAAAATCCACTGGTGCATTTATTTTCCTGTTCTCGCTGGCACAACTGTTCCAAAACTTTGGACCCAACGTTACGACGTTTGTCATTCCAGGCGAAGTCTTCCCCACGCGGTTCCGTTCAACTGCGCACGGAATTTCGGCTGCTTCAGGCAAACTTGGTGCGATTGTTGCTCAGGGCGGGTTCTTGCAGCTAACAAATATCGGTGGTCATAACGCCTGGATTGACCATCTCTTGCAGATATTTGCGCTGTTTATGTGCATCGGCTTTCTCGCTACGCTTTGGATCCCAGAGACCAAAGGCAAGTCGCTCGAAGAAATTAGTGAAGAATAAAATTAGCTCAAATTAGGCATTTGATGTTACTATATGGTGGCTCAAACCCCCAATTTGTACGCTTGCAGATTTTAATGGCCAAACATTGGTAATCTGAGAAATCAGATGGATTCTGCGGGTCTCTAGCTGGTTACTGATGTCATTTTGGTGGGTTTACTGTGAACAGATGACACTGCAGTGAATGGGAAAACCGTAGATTTTTTGTAGTTGGATATTTTAAACACATTTTATAAGTATTACATGATTTATTAGCTGAGAATATAACACAGTAGTAAACAATGTAATATTTTTATGAGCTGGTAGTGCTCTAGTTTATCATAAAAGGGCCTGCCTGCCATTAAGTTTTAACCAAAGAACTACAACTCTTGAGTCTTTTTACACAGTTGTTATAGTAGTTGTTTCTGTGTGGTTTTCTGAAAGTTCTCAGCCGAGAAGGTAACAAAATCTGATACGCTTTTGAGTCTGTATTAGAACACACCATATGGCTTTATAGATATTTAATCTATCCCTCTTCTTCCCCGACACCTTGGATGAGCTGTAAAATTTGTTAAAAGCAGTTGGGGAGCTGTAGGAGGCATTCAAACATCCTTAGATAGTTCCTATACCTCATCCGACATCCTCAAATGATTCCTGTAGCCCCTCATACAACATAAAAACGTTCTTGTCCATAAACGCTAGCCAGAACACTCGTCTTGGTAATCCAGGGCCATTGTGTATTATTGCTCTAAAGTGGCGCTGGCTAAGGATCGGCCAAATGTGGCTTTTGTCGCTTATCAACTGTTTATAAATACACATTTCTTGACACAAATATTTTTCTATTGCTTATACTATCACTTTGACAATTCTTTTGACAATGCTGGGAGATCACGCAGAGCAAGACGTAGCGTTTGAGCTATGTCCCATCGAGGGCAGTCAGGGAACGTTCAAGATACTCCAATATTCGCTGTTGTATGCTGATAACCATATTTTGGCTGGTTCGAATCCAGACAGTCAATGGCTAGTGCAGGCGTTTGATATGCTGACCAAACATTATCCAATAACTCTTGGACATCGAGTTCAGCTGCCTGACAAGAGCATTATAGTTGTAAGCCAGGAAGACCGAATGAAGCAGCGTGTGTATCAACACTCAGAGAACCTATCCGTGGCCGAATTTGACGAGATAAAGTATCGCCATGATGTGTGGCCTCCAACGCTTAAGCAGCTGTTGAGCGAGCAAACTGCCAATATTGAATGTTTGATATCTGCAGCTATTACGCGTTTAAAGAACGGCTACTTGATTACCCTATCCGTGTCGCATATCGTTGCTGATGCGGCTGGAGTAGCAGTGTTGTTGCAGCAATGGGCGTCCCTGGCCAAGCAGTTGTTTCCAGGAGGCTCAAACAGCCATGACAATGTTTTGCCCAAGCTGCCAGTTGATTTTGACCATCCAGCGTTTTGGACAAAGCTAAAGTCATATCCACCTGATTCTCATCCATATGTGGACCATGTTCAGGGCCAGGATTTCGGAAACTTGGATAATATCCAGACCAAGCTTGCTTCATATTATAAAGCAGGCACCCTAAAAGATAAGGAGGCACTAAATATGCGTGTACTCTGTGTATCTGCTGCCAGCATTGCAAACATCGCCAAGCAGTTTAACCCAGTCTCTGCGACTCGTCCGCTACACGGCGTGCAGATACTATATGCTCTACTTTGGCAGCGATATGTGATGGCCGCACTCGGTGTTTGCTCAACTGCACGAAATTACGAAGCGCCTACTTTTCTCAATCTTTTGCACAATACGCGCAGCCTTGTGTCATCGCCAGACTATGTTGGTAATGGCGTGAGCACCGCGTATGTCTCGTCTACGATTGCCGAAATCATAGAGATGCCTGTGATCGAGCTTGCACACAAGATCAAGCCGATTATCAACTCGCTTACACCAGGAGCTGCCGTTCATATGGCCGAGGCTATATGTGACACTGAAAATATGTTTGCCGTCAAAGCGATTTACATTAGTAGCATAGCAGCGTCGCATATGACAATTTCAAACGCATCAAGAATGCCGTTTTATGATATTGATTTTGGGTTGGGAAAGCCTGAAGCTGTTCTCTGGGGATCGCGTCCAACCGAAGGCATGTCTTCGTGGCTGCCAAATAAAGATGGCGGGGTTGTTATTAACTTTGGTCTCAAAGACAATATTTACAATGCTTTGAAGAGAGATATAGAGTTGAACGACTTTGTTTCGTTTGCCAATTAGCTCGTAATATTTTTATTTGGGTTTTTTGTTTTAGTTGGAGAATAAAACAATTTAATGTCTCGACGGCGTAAATATGAAATACATATGCCTGGCATACTAGGAGATAGTCGTTGATGTGAGAAGGAACTGAATGGAATCGAGATTGGAGTAATAAGTTTAGTTCTGCCTGTAAGCCTACAGGCGGTAGCTGTCATATAGCGGATGAGAAGCAGTCGGCTGCTGCAAAGCAGCGACCAGGGTTCGGTATGGAACCGCGTTCTGTTTAACCAACGTGTACAACGCTATATCGGCGACGCATTGGATGCTGTCTGACAACTAGGCAGCAATAAGTTATAGTAGTCATTCGTGACGTGAGGTTGACAGAGACGAAGACGTGGCTAATTAGTTCATGAGGGTCGGTGGTTGCGGATATCGTTATTTCGGCGGTGAGTAAAGTGTGTGAATGTCATGAGTGAGATAGTGCAAAGAGACACGATAAATGTGGGTATCGATAGGTCAAGAACAGCGGTCAACACAAAAAGACGTAGACATCGATAAGAGATAGCGAAATAAAGTAGCACTACTGAGAAAAGGAGAAACGGCGTAGGGTGAAGATATCCCAAACTACTCGAGCGACAAACGCTGTTTTATACGTTTTTGCCAGTGCAACTGCAATGCCTGCCAGACACAGCGCTCTTTGTGAATGCATTGCGTCAGATACGCTCTGACGCAAAGAAAATAACAGTAAGCGGCACGAACAGGTGATTCGGACAGGCGGGCGTGTCTCGCCGATGGACACCAAAACGGAAAGCGCGTGACATCGGCGTGGCATCTCCAATTGTCCGTTAATGTTCCCCTGTTTCCCACCTGCTGTCGAGTACAATGAGACTTTGGCTGGATTTTCTGGCAATGCGTATATAGCCGAGACGCAGGCGCTCGGCCGCCAGACACTAATAGCAATTCAGCCAACATATACACGCTTTGGTACAACTGAAATGAGTGGAAGGTCTTAATAAACAACGTTTAAAACATCCTAAACTGAAATTCTGCGCAGCTCAATTAGTGCTGTCAAGATATCTCAGTAGTGTAAAAATAGATTAGACATCTATCCATTGTCCATATGCGACTCGCAGGGCCTAAGGAGCGTGCTGAGAAATTCCCAGCAACGGCTCTCCTCTACTCTGATAACATTTGTGCCACAAACTTGTATAGCCATTGTTAAATATTTCTTCAACCTATTGACCATGGACTACCACAAGCGCGAGAGCTTTGATAAGGTAGGCGACTACCTGTATTCTCAAGACCTGTGTGTTGGCGTGTTTGACGGAACCAACTTTAACAGCGCTACTTGCATAAGGGAGAAAATGAACACGACAGACAGTCGGTTTCCAGCAAGCAAAATGGTTATCCGCGATAACACCATCGAGGCCAACTACGACTACCTGGCCAGTGCGCTTATGAATCTGACCTCAGAAACACAGGCACAGTGTGTAATGACGTCATATAACACTACTGCGTGCTGGATCTGGGACAGCAACATGAACAGCTGCTTGAACCGGAACTTTTACACGACCAACCGCTTTGACTCGTCTGACCACTGCGATCGAACCGAGCCAATTGCTAGTTCATTCGTTACGTATGTGCGACTATCGAGCTTTGAGACGGAATCGGCTGCTCCAGCACAATTCCCACGGCATGTGACGCTAAAGTCGGTGGCGGTAGCCAGTTTGGTGTTAATGACGGTACTGTTATAATTATTTTGATTGACTGATAATACAATAAGACGAAATGCTGAAGAAACGAATACGAGTAAAGAAATAGGTGTTTATGCTGCCCATCTGATAGTGGTGGTCTTGTCAGTGTCGCTCGAGTCGCTGGCATTGCTATCGCGGCGGTTCTTGCGGAAGCGCGAAGGAACCCACAGACTGGATTCGGTGTAGCGTCTGTGCTTAAGTTCGTGCACGTGCTCGCGGTGCTTGCGGTCAGCTTCTTTCGCCAGCCACTCCTGTTCGCGCTGGCTCTCCAGACTCTCGCGCCGGGCAAATATGGTCTTGTAGGCAGGCACAAAGCTCATGAAATCCATGGTCAGTATAGCAAGTCAAATTGTAGAATAGAAAAAAATCGGCAAGTGTAGAAAGTGCCGATTGCAGAAAATGTAGTGCCCATTTTAAACAGTAGTTGAAAATTGGTTGAACGCACTGGCCGGAAGAGGGCGCCATGCACCATCCGTCACGCGCACTATTCAGCCCGGCCAAGCGGTGATCCCCATCTTTTGCAATGTCCAACCTGATGTTGCATACTGTCACCTGACAGTAGACTGGCCAGTGTTGGTAAATCTATCCAACATATTTTTATGTGAATAGCGTCATATATCGTGAGATTACATTAGCGTTTGCTCTCGGGCGTTTGCGGCTCAACAAATTTATGCTCAATTTATAACAACAAATGCAAACAACAAAGTTCAGATGTCAGCTTTAGCGCTGTATGTTACGCTGGCAGGCATATGTAATACAACAAATAGACAAGTAATGTGCAATGAGGCATTGACTACGGGTACTCGTCAAACCACCCGTCGTAATCCATTTGGTCTCTCAGGTCTGTAATATAATTGACGCTACCATCCACGTCATTTGCATCTATACAATGGCTCAGACTTAATGCGGCCAAACCACCAGCCAAGATGCCAGAAAGCGCCTTGTACCTGTCAGAATGGTTCTCGCTTCTATGTCGGCTCCTGTGGCTGCCCGAGTGGTGATGATGTTGACCGCCTGGACGCGATGATGATGGCCGAGAGTGTGCTGGAAAGGAGCTAGAGTGCGAATTGTGCGATGGTCGATGTGTATGTGCGTTGTGCGAGCCACCGTGTGCGTGGTGTGATGTGGAGCCGGTCAAGTGTGTTCTATGCACTCGATGTGCACTGGAATGCGGCATCATATGTTGTGAGGCCAGCATGTGCTCCTGTTGTTGTTGGTAGTACTGGTATTGTTGTTGCTGATGTTGCTGATGTTGCAAGTAGTGCTGATTGTGAGTGTTCGCATATTGGTTTGTGTGGCCGAGTCCATTGTACTCTGAGCTCACAGACTGTGTCGCATAGTTGTGGTATCCGTGCGGCGGCGGAACCGTGTCGGGATCAATTGTGCCTTCTACTAATCCAATTGACCCTTGATACATTTGACTTGCAACGTACGCGCTGGTTCGTGGTAATGTCCACTGTGAGCTGCCGGTAATTGTATTTACATAATAGTCGTAGCCTGTCTGCGCATCATGTCGCTTGACAAAGCCCGAAGGCAGCGTGGGGTTGGTATTGGGCATTGCAACGTCCACAATACAAAAGCTAGAAACACATATGTCGAGCGTGGCAGAACAAGTTCCCGTCTTCCTCTGGCCAAATACACAAATAGGAAAGAAAAGATTAAACCTCGTTTGAGATAAAAGGAAGAGAAAAAGGACGTAGTGGTCAGACAAAGAAAAGGTGCAAAAGAAACATTTTCAATTGCCACACATAAAAATTTGCACCAAGATTAAGGTAGAAAGGAAAGAAACGAGTGCAGCTTCTTACAAAAAGGCATCTTCATCGTAGCCGCCGGGTTTTCGTGTTCGGATGCAGTGTGCTTGCACAAGCAAGCAGCGGGACGTTTTCCGCTTCTTTAGATTTCCGCTTTGACGATCGTCAAAAATTTAAAAATGAAATTCTCCGAATAACTGGATCATGTCAAGCGTATTGTCCACCGTTCGGACTTTGCAAATGCCTAAATGCCATGTCTATTGTCATATTTATTTGTATACCACAAAGTAGGATGCTTAAATTCTATTCCTGCACGTCATTGTCTGCAAGTGCCACGGGGCTTGCGTTTCACCTCCCGAGTATACGCAATTTTAAACTCAGACAACATTGTCATTTTTGGGCTTTGCAAACAACTCTAGTGTCGTGTTCGAATCGCCGCCAATGTCGCATAGTCTCTTTTTCACAAAATCTTCAACTATACTGTCATCTGCGTATATATTGTACTCTTCACTTAAAAATTCCAGAGGCAGCTCAGAGCAGCCATTGATAAAATCGCAAAAGTAACTGTTAAGAGGCATGTCAATAGAGGTTCGTTCTCCGTTAGAAGCAATGTTAAATGCGACAATTCTCTGTTCAGTATTACTCATGGTTGAAGCTATGCAAAAGGGAGAAAACTAAAAAATCCTTGAAGCAGAGTGAAGAGAAGAAGAGCAGAACTTCAAGCTTTTATAGCTACGACTTTGAAAAAGTCGGAAAGTCGCTTCCACCAAGTATGTGGCTTCAAAGAAAAAACGGTTTATTTTACGCTTTGTTTGGCGCCCCAACTCTACTGATGCCTAGATAATTGGTCAAGTCTAACCGCACTTTACCCAACGTTAATTGTTACAATAGTCATTGTCAACCTTTATGGTTTATTAGCTAAAGTGAATAACAACGGCCAATTATTTTTCAATTATATGTCTCATTCTTATAGCATATTTAACGTTCTGTGCTTTGTTTATTTCTTGTATTAGAATAATGAAAGTTGCTTTTTGTGGTGTTCATTATTTGCATATCAAATGTCTAGATTTGTTTGCTATTTGGCATAACTAAGCCAATATTAGTAATATTGTAGTTATTGCTTTCAAGCACTTTTAAATGCCACATGCTCTGGTATAACATAGCCATTGACAGAAAAACCAATGTTGATTTCTTTGCCAAATTCATGAATTGTTAGACGGCTTTTAAAGAAATTGAATTGGAAGCTTTTTATAAATGTGTTCTTTTCTAAACGGGTAACTAGTTTTAAAGTTTTCTGCCTATTTGTCTACTCCCCAGTCAAGCATTTAACGAAGCCAGTGTTGGAGTTTGCGTAAAGTTTAGCAAAAGTCAGCTATTAGTTGGCTAATTTGGGGTATATGGTCTGTGCCTAATTATGCTATCGATTTTGGTATTCTGCCAAGTGCGATATGCTAAGCAATTGTTTAATGCGTATATTGATTTGAATAAGATGACGGTGTTTTCAATGGTTACTCAAATTTATTTTTGCCAAATAGGTTAGAAATACTGTATTTGCGGTATAATTGTACGAGCATAAATTATATAAATCAATTGCAAACGTTTACGTTAGGCACATTGGTGTATTGAAACTAACTGAATATAATTAGTGCAATTAAAAGTCACCACCGTCGTCAAACCCGTCTTCATATCCATCTGCAAATCCATCTTGACGACCTTCCTCATATGCTTCATAGCGCTCTTCTTGCTCATGTTCCATAAATTCATTCACACCGTATGCAGCCAGACCACCGGCAGCAAGGCCAGTAAGCATGGGGTGTTTTTTAAAGAAGCCTTCTTTTTTTGGCGCACCTGAAACAGCAACGACTTGCGGCTGCTGAGCCTGTGGAGGCATGCCTTGCTGATAATAGTTTGGCGGCGGGCCTTGTTGGTAGCCGTTTGGAGGTTGACCTGACCATTGCTGCTGGTATCCTTGGGGTGGGCCCTGGTAGTATCCTTGGGGCGGGCTTTGGTTATTATATCCTTGGTTGTTGTATCCTTGGTTGTTGTATCCTTGGTTGTTGTATCCTTGGGGTGGTCCTTGGTTGTTGTATCCTTGGGGCGGACCTTGGTAATACCCACCTTGCTGTTGCTGCTGCTGGTACTGGTTGCCGTATGAATTCTGCATATTTTGTGGAGGCCCGCCGTAGCCATTCTTGCGTGGGTCCTCCCACTGCGACCGGCCAGTATTTCTGTCTACAAAGTATTCCCGGCCATTCTGGTCGCGAAGAGATATAAAGTTTGGTGGCAGTGAGCTGTTGGAGTACATTAGTCTAGATTGCCTGTGCCAAGCTAATAAATATACGGCTTAAATTCAAACAAGACAAGAATAAAACTAAAGCTAAAACTAAAGAGTTTAGACAGAATTGATAAAACCAGGGGGCGCACTTGCAGCAAAATTTGTTTCATGAATTTGTCCGCACCTTAAAATTAGCACTCCGCAGCCGTCACATGAGAGACCCATCATTTACGCAACCTAGAATGGCCTTTCGTAATTCGTATTTCTTGGAAACAATGGCGACAACCCATTCGATTACTTCTTTTAGGTGGGTTTTCTTTTACTCGACTTTATCATTTCTTGTGTTTTTGTGTTGTTGTGAAAATGGGCAAACGAATTCTGCATGTCTCTGGCTTTGGCCGTAACATCCGTGCTCGCGAGCTGGCGCATGCGTTCGAGCGGTAAGTGGTCTCAACTGGCGATTAGCAAATACAGCGTATGTACTTGAAGCTAACATGTGGATTCTGGAAATGACTGTAGTTATGGACGGCTTGTCCGCTGCGATATCCCAAACTCGCGCCGCGATGGTAAACCGTAAGTACACATAAAGCATTGGGTTCAACGCCGTTTGAAGTCTGTTGATATAGAGCGTCGAACTCTTTTCCCTTGCGACTGAGCTCTTTTGGTCGACCTTGGCAGAACAACAGTACTGCAGCGACACGCGGTACAGAATACCACGCATTTCCTATTCACACTCTGCTCGCGCTTACGAACGACGCACAGCTTCGACATCGACACCTTCTGCGTTGGCGTTGTCGAAGCGCGCAAACTCTACGTTCGCCTTTTCCTTTGCTGCTCCGAGCGAGTGACTCTCTCGATTCCGCCGATTTCGACTTTTGCACTTGCTGGCCGATATTTCAACATGTTTGGCGGATACGGTCGGCAAGACCCTTAATTCTCCGCTCGCATGCACATGGCGCTCGAAAAATAGCTGGCGTGTTCCCTCTTTTTCTGCTGCTGCTTGTTTTGATTATCAAAACAGCCTTGGAGATGCCAACAAATAAAAATAGCAGCCTGTAATTAAAGCAAAATGGACATTACGAATGTTAGGTTTGCGTTTGTCGAGTTTGAGGATTCGCACGATGCGGGAGACGCGTTTGACCGCATGCACGACCAGTACGTTGGCGATGCCCGTATTTCGGTGCAATGGGCGAAGCGCCCGCCGTCGCGCTCATGGCGCTTTGACCGGGACGACCGCCGGGGTCGCGGGAGGTCGCGTTCTCGCTCGCGTTCGCGTTCTCGTAGCCCGTATGGCGGAGGACGCAGCCGCCGTCGCAGCCGCAGCTTCAGCCGCGACCGGTTCGACGGCCGCCGCCGTGGCCGTGACGACAGCCCGCCGCGTGGCAGCCGCAGACCCGATTCACGTTCGCGCTCGCCGATTCGTCGCAATGATTCGTTGGACCGTGGTCGGCCGCGTTCGCGTTCGCGCTCGCCCATTCGTCGCGATGATTCGCTGGAACGCGGTGGCCGGCCGCGCTCGCTATCGCCTCGCGACTATTCGCGTTCTCCGTCGCGCTCGCCAATGCCTCGCGGAGACGAGGATATTGCGCATGGAGAGCCAATTCCCGAGCACAATGCGCCAGAGGCTAACGGACATGATGACATTGACATGGATGCACCTGCAGGGGAGCTCAATAGTGAGGCGGCTCATCCGGACGATGACTACAGCGAGTAGGCTCATCTTTTCTATTTAATTGTCTGATCTTTTGAGTTCATGTGAAAATCAGCTCATATTTTAAACGGCTTGTCGATTAACATCTTCAGCTGACTTGTAGCACATGGCGAAAAAGTCGGCGCTTTTCCACTAGCCCCTCCTACGGCATTAATGGAATTAGCCGAGGCGGTGGTAATTGCCTCTTTAGATAAGAAATAGGGACCACGTATTATACCAGTGAATACAACTACGGCTGCCACATGAAACTGTTGTGTATTCTACAATGGGCTCTGTCAGTGCACAACTCTGTATAGTTGATAAGCGACGTTTTAATTTATGTATAGAGTATATTATTCCTAGCTCTCCACATTCTTCACATTCGCCGTCTATTTTCTACCCAACTTTCCTCTCCTCCCCGCACTATCAGACGCGTGTATGTGGTTCATAGTTTCGGTTGCTCCACATTTTATTTCTGCTTACTCAACTGAATGGCCGCATCCTGTGGTTTGAAGAATAACTCAATTTACTGTTCTTGCCCGCAACCCACGCCTCATTCATAATCTCCAACAATAACTTATCTTTCAAGCAGTTTAAATTGATACATTTTGAATACTTTGCGCCTTATTTTTACAGAGGTTTATTAATTGTTGTCCGGTTGTTCGTTAGCCCTTGTAGTCGAGTGTTTCGGGTCATTGTTATATTCGCCGGCCTCCTTTTATTGTGGTACATGTCCCTACTTATTATATTTGCTGCTTGTTCGTCTGGGTAGCAGGTGCTTGACGCCACGGCTGAGATAGACTCCATTTGCTGCTCTGTTTCCCTTCTCAACGATATATCTTTATTTTTGCGCTGCGCACAAATAGCCTGTGGAGCACACGGTTACGCGTGCGTGGCTGCAGAGGATACATCCATATATCTCTACTGTGTCTTTGCTAGTTATATTTTGGCTCTGCTTGGTAAAATCCCTAGTATATGTGGAGCATCGTATATTGTTTTAAAAGCGTAATACGATAGAACAAACAGGTGCACGAGATTCAACACAAAGTTCTCAGGCGCTTTTTCCTTGTGACGAGGAGGGAGCAGGCTTATAAAGAGCGCAGTATACCCAGTAGTCAGATATTGCCTCTAATTGTCTCATCACATCCCTGTAGTTTAGCGGCAAAAAGAGGTAGCTATCGCCTATTGATGCACGACCCAATTGATAATGACATTGAAGAGCATCCGTTGCGGTACAGGGCAAACGAGATAGACGAGACTGAGATTAGCGGCATTCTGTCGACGCACTTTAACACAGCAACAGAAACCCCAAGCCCGGGAGTGCGGAGCAAAAAGCTGTCGTTTCCAGACAGCGATGCGACGCCGGCTCCAGACTATAGAATCGGTCCAGATGCTAAAGAAAGCATGGAACTGACTCCTCTAAGCGGAGACGACTCGATGGATGAGAAGCGCGGCCTGAAGCAGCAGGCAGATGATGTTGAGGAAGATTCGCCGTACGAGGTGGTGCGACATTCGGTATCCAATAAAGACGATCCGTCAATGTACTCGCTTACCTTCCGCGTATGGCTGCTGGGAATTGTATTTACCGGCGTGCTGAGCTTTGTCAACCAGTTCTTTTTCTACCGGCAGAACCAACTGTCGCTCGGCGGATCTGTCGTGCAGCTCTTGGCATTCCCAGCCGGCTACGTGCTGTCCCGCATATTGCCCACACGCAAGTTCACAACATTCGGGTGGGCGTGGACGCTGAATCCAGGTCCATTTAACATCAAAGAACATGTGTTGATCTCGATATTCGCCACCGCGTCGTCGGGCTCGCCGTATGCAATTGATGTGGTGACGATCAAGAAGATTTGGTACAAGAGCGATTTGGGATTTGTGGCCAGCTTGCTGTTTATCCTGACGTCGCAGATCATGGGCTATAGCTTTGCTGGTCTGGCTCGCAAGTTCCTCGTGTATCCGGCGGCAATGATTTGGCCGGCGTCGCTCATCAGCGTGACGCTGTTTCGCACTTTCCACGAAATACAGGACTTTGGCGGCAAAATGTCGCGGACCAAGATGTTTTGGATCTGCTTTATTGGCAGCTTTCTGTGGTACTTTGTGCCAAACTTTTTGATCCCAGCACTCAGTTACATCGCGTTGCTATGCTACATGGCGCCAAACAATGTTATTGCTAACCAGCTGGGCGACTCGTACAATGGGCTGGGTATTCTTAACTTTACACTGGATTGGTCAACTATTTCGTCCAACATGGGGTCGCCCATTGCATATCCGTGGGCCATGGCGTGCAATCTGTTTGCTGGATTTGTTGTAGTCATGTGGATTATCACGCCAATCGGGTACTACTCGAACACATGGGGCACAGGCAACATGCCGATATACACGGCACACTTGTACCGCACAAACGGCTCGGCGTATGATATACACGAGATTATGACGACCGATCAGCACCTGGACGAGGCCAAGTATGCCGAATATGGGCCTGTCCGCATGTCGTTCCAGTTTGCCATCTCGTACGGTATCGGGTTTGCCGCAATTATGACGCTGTTGGTGTACATTGGGCTGCACTACGGACCGGAGATCTACCAGCAGCTGCGGCAGTCACGCAGCATCAACGAGGACGTGCATCTGAAGCTAATGCGGCACTACGAGGAGGTTCCGCACTGGTGGTACGTCGTTTTGTTCGTCATTACGTTTGCTACGTCGATTGCCATCTGCGAAATATACCATATGATGCCATGGTACTGGGTCATTGTGGCTACAATCGTACCGCTGGTGTTTACCATTCCGATTGGCATCATCCAGGCCGTGTCGAACCAGCAGCCCGGACTGAACGTAATTACCGAGTTTATAATCGGCTATGGCATGCCGGGGAACCCGATTGCCAACGTCACATTTAAAGTGTACGGGTACATCACGATGACGCAGGCCCTAAATCTGGTAAGCGACCTGAAGCTGGGACACTATATGAAGATCCCGCCCCGAAATATGTTTGTGGTGCAGCTGGCCGGAACTATTCTGGCGTCTTTTATCGAGCTTGGCGTGGCATACTGGCTCATGAATACGGTGGCCAACATCTGCACGCCCGAGGGATATCCATTTACATGTATTTCAGCCAACACGTTCTATTCGGCGTCGGTGCTGTGGGGGCTGATTGGACCTGGCAAGCTGTTTGGCACGACAAGCCCGTACCATCCCGTGCTGTATCTGTTCTTTGTCGGCGCTGTGCTGCCGGTGCCTGTATGGTACATGCAGCGCAAGTACCCGAATAGCTTCTGGCGCCACATCAACCTTCCTGTGGCCATCTCGATCGCTGGCGCAATGCCGCCGATGCCTGCCGCCAGCATTGTCAACTGGTTCATCGCTTGCTTTGTCTTCAACTACATCATCCACAAGTACCGCAACACGTGGTGGCAGCGCTATGCGTTCTCGCTGTCTGCTGGATTGGACTCTGGAGTGGCCATTTCGGGCATTGTCCAGTTTGGCTTATTTACTAAAGCCAAGATGCCGCAATGGTGGGGCGCAGACGCTGACCACTGCAAGCTTGCGCCAACTGGCGGGTTCCTCAACCGTGTCTCGCCGCCAGCCTAACTTTTCATTTTGATAGACGATTTGATAAATATAGATACATACATTATTTGGATAAGAAAAAGATATGGCAATTTAGTAGTATTCCTCGCTTTCGTCGCAAATCTCCTCGAGCGTCTTGCCCTTGGACTCTGGGATCCAGAAAGTGACAAAGAAGCCGATGAGCATGAACAGCGCAAAGATCTCAAGCAGATGATCGATGAACTGGTTCTTGCCGCCGCGGTCCTTGAGCTGCATAAACCCGCCCTGAGCAACAATCGCACCGAGCTTGCCCGCAGCAGCCGAAATTCCGTGCGCAGTTGAACGGAACCGCGTGGGGAAGACCTCGCCAGGGATGACAAACGTCGTGACGTTGGGTCCAAAGTTCTGGAACAACTGCGCCAGTGTGAACAGCACAATGAAGCCGGCGACTGACTTGTCCAAGATCTTGTGGTACGCAAAGCCCAGCACAATGTACAGGATCGTCAGCATGGCAAAGCCCATCAGCTGAATGGTCTTGCGGCCCAACCGCTCGATGGTAAACACAGATATCCAGTAACCCGGGACCGAGCCCAGAATGTTGATAATAATGTTACCCAGGCAGTTGCGAATAATAAAGTGCGATGGCTTGTCCTTGTACAGATCGCCAGCAAACCCAATGGCGTCAATAACTACGGCACTGTTTAGGTTGATGCCGTAGAACGCAACATCCAGTGCAAACCATGCAATCGATGTGCCCAGCAGCACCTTGAGGTGTCTCCACTCGCTAAAGTACTGCCCAAACGTTTTGGCGCGTCTGGGTTTATCGTCTGCCAATGCAACGTTGAGCACAGTGTTGGGCGACTCCAAGAGCCCTTCCTCTTGCATGTTATCTTCGGCAAAGTGCTGCTTGGCCAGCAACTTCTCGCGCTGCATATCCTCGTCAGCGTTTGCCGCAGCAGCCTTGGCCGACTCGAGCTGGAACCGCTTCGAATCTTCCATAGTCAGACGCCAGTATAGGGTTGCAACGCCCGGGATGCATCCCAGGCCAATGATAAGGCGCCAGACGTAGTCCAGGTTGCGCACATCGTCGTCAATGGCGCTTTTGAAGCACGCAGTAACAATGATACCGACAATTGGTGCCAAGACATTGCCAAAGCCCTGGCATGCAAATACTGCAGACATAAGCTTGCCACGATTTTTCGGAGAAGCATACTCGGAGACGATGGTTGCTGTGAGAGGATAGTCGCCGCCAATGCCAAAGCCCAGCAGCACACGCCAAATAAACAGCACGACAAACACGTTGAAGCCCTTGACCATGCTGTTTGAGAACGCCGATGCAATTGTGGTAATAATAGCAATCATCAGGCTGGCTGAGTAGACTGTTGTGCGGCCAACTTTGTCGCCCAAGCGGCCCAACACCAACTGGCCCAGCAGACACCCAATCTGGACTGCAATCTTGATAAGTGTGTCCCACTTTTTTGGCACCGTGTTCTGCTCCGCGCCCTCGGCATCATTGTAGTACACAAATCCCAGAATCATCGCCACAATATTAATGGCAAACATGTCGTATGCATCGTTCAAAAATGCCACGCCGCACACGGTCAGCTTCTTGATCATTTCCCAGTTGAGCTTTGTGTTATCGTCAAGATCCTCTAGCTCGCGCTGCCGCTGCAGGAGATCCCGGTCGCGCTCATCAATGTCGAGTCCGTGCACGTCGCTCATGCGCCTCTTCTCAACTTCGGTAATATCCGCAGCGCTGCTCGAGTTGTGGAAGCTCATATCCGATAAAAGTGCGCTAGTCGTTCTTAAAATCAAGGAAGAAAGCCTGCTTCTAGTGCATGCAGCAAATAATAGAAGAAAAGAAAAGAATGTTTTCGTTCTAGAGAAAATATGACCCAGCGACAAACAGAAAGTACAGTAGAGGGCACGATGCCAGAAGGAGTGGAGGACAGGAATTCTCAGCTCATGTCGGTTGCTTCCTGGCGTGTTACTTTATACCTCGATGCTTCTGCGGGGAACATTGGCTGCAGCATGCCTAAAAGGCCAAGATACGAAATTATTCCGCGGGTGCACACTCTTTTCCGTCTGTGGGAAGCAAATGTTGCTTTGGCTGACCGCTTTTGCCTGCTCATTCCATTCCCCAAAGCACGGGCTTGGCCCAGAGACAGACACACGTGTGCTGAGGACTGGAGAACACTTTGATCCTCCGTGCTGCACAAACGCGGTCATAGGTGGAAATTGGCGCAAATCGTTTTTCGCCGCAAGATATTTCCATCCAATAATCTTTTCTGAAATACATTTCATCTTGACTCTTTTGAAAACGGATATTCAAGGACTTTGCCATATATTTTGGATAATATTCAACGCGGGGCAAAATGTGGTGGCGGTTTTGCCTCATATTTTTAAAAGCATATCCGTAATACATCTTTTTGCAAGACATGGCGCACAAAGCACAACAAGTGATCAAGGAATTGCACAAGAATCGTGCAGCTGACTATCGCTTGGGCTCTAAATTCAGCGTGTGACAGCAACTGCACAGGTATTTCGTGATATTTGTTTTGTGCATAGATGTATGGATTATAGCCATGCATAGCTTCTCCAGAAACTAAAGCCAGGCTATTGTTCTCAAGTCTTGACCAAAAACAGCCAATTCCAGAACCACGCTAGCAGATTTGGATCGAACCAATAACCAAAGAAAACACTGAACAAATTCATTGGGGAATGGGGCAAAAGGTAACCGCGCAGTAGTATTAGCAAAAACCGCATATTTTAAAATTCAACCCGGGTTCCTAAGGCCCTTGATCAAAGAGCCCAATCGCCACTGATTAGCGCTTGCGCCGCTGACGCAACGCACGCCCTTCGCCCTGAAACTTGTCCTCCTCATTTGTGTCATTTGCATCAGCATCTGTAGGTTCTGATCCAGGCAGCGGAATCAGCTTGTATCCAAAGAACAGCGTGCCAATGGGCAGATCCAGCGGCACTGGCGTCTCGTCATCCGGGCTTATATCCTGAGACTGCTCGTTGTTGTCAGCACTGCTGCTGGCATATGAACGCACTGATGACGGCTTGTCGGCACCCGAGCTGAGTCGAACGCCAGCACCGCGGAATGCCTGAAAGCGCAAACTGGCGGCCTCGCCCTTTGCAGCGTCTTCTTTCTGGCGGATATCCTTGGCCATGCTGCTTGCCGGCTGGTTGATATTGGCCATTGATGACGAGTTGCTGGCTTGGCTGCCAGTACCCGATTGCGCTGTAGGCTCCACATAGCCAATTGGTGGTGCAAAGTCAACACTTAGATCAGTCTCGACAATGTTAATCGCTGACGGCGACGGCTGAGTCTCTAACACATTCAGCTTGTACTCGTGGTTGTTGTACTCTATTGTGATCATGTCGCCAACTGTAAGTGCCGAGAACCGGCGTAGTGCATTTTCCAGCACTGCACGGTGGTCTGATATATCCAAAAAGTCGACAGACTGCGGCTGCAGCTTGACCAACGACCCATGCAACAATGCCACGTTGATCACCTCAACAGCCGAGCCAGGCGACAGCCGCAGCGTATCCATCATCCATTGCGGCAGATATACACGGCCCTCTTCCGCAGTAAACTCGAGCACACCACAGTGTGTGCGCAGCTTGGTTCCCGAGCTTGATTCTTCTTCGTCGTTCTGCAGCTTGAACAGCAACGGGTACACCACTTCAAGCTGGCTAATCTCATCAAGCGCTGACGGCGGCATGAATATTTTGCCACCATAGTTTGCATCCATTTTGTTGCCCTGGTAAGCAGCTATCGGGTACGCGCTGTAGAACTTTGTAAACTGCCGCTGCCGTCCCGTGTACCGCGCGTGGAGTGGCCGTGGCGGCATAAACCCTCCAAACCCACCACCAATACCCATGGCAAAATCGTCGTCACTGTCGTCGGCATACTACAAGTCTTGAATCTTTATTGGGCAAATTTAGCTGCCAATGCCGAACAGACGAGATTTTTTGGCCCAACAACTGCTCTAGTTAAAGTCATCGCGTCTTAGGAATTACCATTTTGCAGCGGAAAGAAAGGGAATGTAAGCTTGGTGACGAATGCAACCGGAATTTACAAACAAAGAACGAAAAAAGAATAGTTTGGAGAGAAAGTTGGATTTTGATGCTGGCGTCACATAGCGGAGACTTTGATGACGCAAGCACTGAGGAAAGGGCAGGGAATTTATCAGATAGCTCAGTACAGGTCATGCGGGCCCTCCAGAGTTAAGATAGCGATTTAGAGCGTAACGTGATTAGCTTTGGACCATCAACATACCGGCAATATGTGAAACTGGTTTGCATCTTTTGGTACTTGTCGCACCATTTGCAATAAATTGTACACTACAACTAACCGTTGATGTGCGATATTGCTGCCCGACATGTGCACATATCGGCACTAGCCAAAATATTGTTGTATTGCCAAATGTGTGCTCATATAGCTGGTACATGTCGCCGCTTCTGCCGCCATGCATGTTAATGACCAGCACGCATTGCAACCAGAGAGATCTGTTTCATACGGCTTGCTGCCGACCAGACAGACTGCACAGAGACCCGAGTAGAAACTCCCCATTGCATCACTCTGCAATGACCGGAACGGATGGGTGTGGGAGCGCCGGCAAAGGAAGCAAGTAGCAATGGGGGAGCCCAAGTTGTTGGGACGCTGCCAGCCGAAATTATTCTTGTTCAAAGAGAGGACTGCATGAATAATAAGGAAATATTTTCTTTGGCGGCTACTGAAACACCAGGAAAGAGCAGGTAAAGTCTCCAACTTGTCCGAGGCTCCTTTGAAATGGCTTCACTTATTCCCCACTGGGGTTGGCTGTCTCCCCATCCCGGCTGTTGCCCCTTCTGCTTTTTAGCACCCCTGCCTTTTCCCGCCAGCGTTGGCAGCCAGCAAAAGAAACGTGCAAGCTTTATCAGTTGGTTTTACGCCTAGAAAGTTGAACAAGCCCATCTCGTCTCTCCCTGCTTGTTGCTGCTTTAAAGATATCTACCGAGCACTCTGTCATTTCTCTTTTGCTCCTCTTCAGATTTTCTCTCGCTCGTTTATTATTGCATTTTTATATCTACACTGGTGCTTAAAACATTAATTGTTTTATCATCTTTTGCACACCCCTGCTTGTCTAGTGTCCAAGCATACTCGTCAAAAATATATGCCTATTTGCAGCATAACCAATCTACCCTAAAAGCTTTAGTGCAATACAAAAATGCCTGCTGGCAATCAAAATATTGAAACTACTGTACCCTGCAAGTACAAGGTTGGCAACGTGCTTGGCCGTGGTACATATGCAGTGGTCAAGGAGATGGTGCACATTGAAACTGGGCAAATGTGTGCAGGTAAAATTATTAACCGGCAGCGTATGAAGGGCGACTACCGGCTAATCCAAAACGAAATATCGGCTCTCAAGGCACTGCGCAACAGCCCGTACATTGTGTCAATCATCGACCACTTTGACTCGCAAAATAACACATATCTGGTGACAGAAATGTGCAATGGTGGTGAACTGTTTGAGTACATCCACCAGCGCGGCTGTCTGAAGGAGATGGAAGCAGCATATATCATCAAACAAATAGTCTGTGGTGTGGCATATATGCATGCTCGTGGGTATATCCACCGTGACCTCAAGACAGAAAATTGCCTGGTGCGTACTGACAAGTTTGGCGCTCCCGAATCAGTTGCTATTGCTGATTTTGGCATGGCATACTATGTGGCCAACAACAACAACATTGTGACCAATGTGTGTGGCACACCTGGCTATATGGCCCCAGAGATGATTCAGCGCTCGGGACATGGCAAGCCAGTCGACATGTGGGCTATTGGCGCCATGTCATACTTTGCGCTTTCAGGCATTAATCCATTCCAGCGCGGCCCTCGTCGGGGGAACCGGGATGAGACATATGCTGCAGTCAACGGCATCTATGACTTTTTGCCTGCTCACCGCTGGCACAATGTCTCATCAACTGCTCGCGACTTTATTGCATCCTTGCTGGTGGTTGACCCTGCCCAGCGGATGACAGCCAAGCAAGCACTTCAGCACCCTTGGCTCCAGAGCTGCAGCACTCCAGAGACACGGCTGTCGTCTTCTATGATGAACTCTTACTGCAAGATTGACACACACAGTCAGCTGTCTATGAATAATGACGTGGCTATGCTTGACAGCGCTGTTGATCATAACAGCAAGGAGTTTATCAAGCAGCAGAAACGTCAATATTCCAGCCAGGCAACAAACGTTGGGTCTAAAGCTCAGCATGCTGAAGAAAATAGCACAGAGATGACGGGTATCGAGGAAGAGTCAGCAGAGCAACGCGATATTGCCAACAGTAGCGAGGAAACAGCTGCCGACTTTAACCCAGCGCCCAGTGGACTATCAAAATTACTCTGCATGCAATGTGGAACAGCTGGTTCGCGGTACCAGCTCAGATCACAAAAGCTTGCTAATGACCAGCTCATCAGTTTTTCAAATAACGGCGGTGTTAACTGGCTCTTTACCCCAGCCGCTTCTGCCACCGACTTGAGCTCCATGCATACTCACCCACACGAGTGTCGGTAAACTAAAAAAGAGGATTTAAATCCCTTTACAAAAATAGTTGTCATTAAAATGTCAGCTCTCATTTTTCATATGACTTTTGCAATTTTTTTCTCGTTTTCTTTTTCATTTGCAAAGTTCAAGTATATATTATTTATTTTCAACAACTGGGACATGTTTTACCAACAATTTCAACCATGAATAAGCTAAACGTAGAGCCTACACAGCCGTCGAGCAGCAGCGGAATCCGACCGATCATGCGCAATGCAGAATAAACAAGCCCGCTAGCATTCGTGGCAGGCAAACGCGTGAACAAACAAAAACTCCCACATGTGACCTCAGAGGCGTATGGTAGCACAAAAACACAATCTTTCACTGAAAATAAAATAAAATTTCTAATCATTATTCTTTTTCGCTCAATACTAAATACCAATAACAAAATTATGGACGCGGAAACATACAAGGTAGCTGTCGTGAACCGGTACACGAACAACCCGGGAGACTTTACGATTGCCGAGCTCCCGCGGCCCACCGTGCACGAGACGCAAGTGGAGATCCAAGTGCACTGTGCAGCGCTTAACCCGATCGACTACAAGCGGGCAGAAGGCCTGCTGGCCATTGTGCTCCCAGAGCCGTTCCCGCTGAAACTCGGGTTCGACGTTGCCGGCACGGTTACCAAATGCGGGTCTCGCGTAACTCGGTTCACAGAAGGAGACAGAGTGTATGGCCGAGTGCGGCAAAGCGAGGTCGGGACGATTGGCGAGATTGTGGTGGCCGACGAGGAATCAGTGGCGCGCATTCCTGACAATGTACCGTTTAACGTAGCAGCCGGCGTGGGGCTGGCCGGACTGACGGCCAAACAGGCGTTGGAGAGCGCAGAGCTGAAAGAAGGCCAATCGGTGTTTGTCACAGCAGGCATGGGCGGAGTCGGCATGTTTGGCGTGATGCTGGCCAAGCACCACTTTAAAGCTCGCGAAATCATAACAACTGTGTCGGCAAACAAAGTCGAGCGCGCACAAGCAATGGGCGCCACCCGGGTCATTGACTATACGGCCGCCGGCTATGCGCCAGAGGAGAACATTGCTGACGTGGCGCTGGATACGGTTGGAGACTCGAGCATTAGCAAAGTGGTCAAACAAGGCGGCAGCGTTGTGTCGGTGGCCATGCTGCCCGATGGCGAAGCGCTGGAAAAGTTCCGCGACGAAGGAATTGTCATGTCGCGGTTCGCCAATGCCAAGCTGGCAGTGGCCAAGCGCATTATTAATGTGGCAGGATGGTTTTTGACGCGTGGATTCCGTGCCAAGGATATTAGGTACCGGCCCCTGGTTATGCACGCAGATGGCCGTGATCTCGAAGCAACGTTTAATCCACTGCTCGAGTCTGGCACGCTCAAGCCGGCGATTGCAAACATCTACCCGTTTACGGTTGACGGCGTGCAAAAGGCGTTTAAGGAGGCGATTTCTGGCCACGCAGCGGGCAAAATCGTTATTTGTGTCAAGGACTAGGCTTTATAATACACATTTTATTAGTTTAAACAAAAGCTAAAGATGTATCCTGCCTCCGGCGCACCGGCTCTGTGGAGTATACAAGAGCCAGAACCTCACAATCCCCGCCACTATGAAGAGACTAGCAAAACGCAGTCTCTAGAGCGACAAAGACCGCCAGGCCATACCATTACGCTTGCAGAAAAGACTAGAGCCTTTCCTTGCAGTAAACGAAGAATTATCAGGACGGGTTATTATAGCACGTGAATGACTCAAGTCAAGACAATGAGAACAGCCGGAAAGGCTGATTTGCACACCTACGCCATCCACATGACTCTGTTACAGCTCCTTGCGGAGAATAACAGAGTGTGTAGTTGCGAAATAGTAGCAATGTCTATCGATCTAAGGCACATGCGAAAAAGTAAAGAAAAGAGAAAAGCAAAAACAGCTGGCAAAAATTTTCTAATGTTGTCGAGCTGAGACGAGATGAGCCGAGAGTTATTTCCCAATTCTGCGAGCCGGATCGTGAGTTTTTATCTCTTTTCCAAACTGGCCTTTTTGAGGTTTTCACCTGTACATAGTTATGGCGGATTCGGAGCAGTTAAGCAGTGGGCTGTCGGGGCTGTCGCTAGACGCAAGTACAGCGGAAGTGCCAGAGACAGGCTCGGCAGAGAGTCAATTGACCGAGCCTATCATAACACCGGACGGGGAGTGGATCGACATAACAACGCTGGTGGACCGGGCAGCGTCGGAGCTTGCATCAGGCGCATTAATAAAGCAGACACATTTTACACTCTTTGACGCGATGATGTCGGTCGAAGTGATGGACCCCCGGCTGGACATGGGCATACTGACAGCAGACGACGCACTAGAAGCATCGCAATGGGACATTGACCGCCAACTAACACTGCGCGAGGCACTGTGGGTGGCACTCCGGCTGCTACGGTGCGAGATAACATGGCACAGCTCAGCGTCTTTGCTTCAAACTCTGTACACATGCAACTACTTTACAGCAAGCGTGGACGGGCTGCCCATTGGACACGAGTCTGCCAACGAAGTGCGCGACGTGGTGCTGTTCCCAATTGTCATTGCCACCGGCGTTGCGTGCCGCTACGTGTGGAACGAGTTTAACCGGTACAATCTGTTTGGCGAGGAGGATGTGCAAATGGGCACGATTGAGCCGCAGTTCTTTGCTGACTTTTCGGAACGTCGTGCAGACATTCTGCTGTATGCGGCTCATGTGTATTTGGGGCGTCGGCTGGGCGAGCCGGGGGCTCGCGAGCTGAGCGATGTGATTGATTCGCGGCGGCGCTGGCTGCGTGCGCTGGGGCTGTTGTCGGCCGAGCGCATGCTCGAGGACGCAGATGCTGCGGCAAATGGACTGGCTGAATTGCGGCGCATGCATGTCGCGTGGCCGGACGACGAGGGAACGCATGTACGTGGAGTGTTCGACACAAAATGCATGCGGCGATACGCAGCGGCAGCGCCGATCAAGCCCCGCGAGCTGATGGAGGGTCCAGCGTGTGTGCAGGAGCTTGAGCGCATGGCAAAGGACCTCGAGCTTGTAGAATCACTTGGGCGTGTCGAGAGCGTCGAGCACCTCGTGTATATGTTCCAGAAAATCCACATTCGTGCGCCGTCGCCGTTTGTGCGGTCGCTGCTGATGACGATGCTGGCGAACATCGAACAAGTTGTGCTGGGCGAGTCCCCCGAAGCGCTCGTGCGGCGCGCAGTGCTCGAAGTGTCCGCTGCACCGCCCCGTGCTTTGGCCGGGCTGTTTGCGAACGGTGACGTCATTCGAGTATTTCTGGACTGGTTCCGTACGCTGGCTCAGAACCCACCACGTGCCCGGCGCGTAGCGCTCAAGTGTCTGAGCACATGGGATGCGCTGCAGGGCGAGGCCGAGCAAGCAGACATTGATGCGTTTGGGGCGGAGCATCCAGGATGCGATGCTGCAGACCCTGCGCAGAACCCGTTCTGGGTCAGCTCGTGGGCATACCACATGAAGCTCATGCTCTTGGAAGGTGCGCTGCTGGGCGGAGTGCGGCTGCACGTGTATGCTGCGTACGAGTTACCTGTAATATTCGGTTACGCGACACAAGTCTTTGAGGCACATGCCGCTCATCTCGACCGCATGCATATGGGCGCTCCCGGCGCTGCTCGTACACAGCGGCTGCAACGTGTGGGCGTGTTGGTGCGCGCGCAACGCGAAATGGCGGTGGCCACATGGCTCATATCACATATGTTTGAGCGTCTTCTTGTGTTCCGCGCTCCTTGGCACTCTAAACACAGCGATGCAGCGACAGTGTTGCGGTTGGAATCCACGAGTGCGCAGCGTGCACGGTACGCACTCCGGTTCCGCCATGTGTCGATGCTGGGGTCGCCCACTCATTTGTCGTTCGACGGCTGGTGCGCATCGGCCGAGCATCTTGACGAGTGCTTGCTACACGAGCTGCTTGTTCATGCGCAGAATGCACTTAATGCTGCGCGTACAATACTGGGCGATGCCAAAAACCACCAGGATACAGGCAATGACGGTGTTGTTGATGCGTGGGCTGATGCATGCCGTATGTTATATGCAGTGGTTGTGGCTAATCTTGTGGCGATGGCGAGGTTGCAGCAATCGGGCATATTGCGCGCCAAAGAGCTCATGGTCTCGGGCGCTGCTGCCTTAGAGTACCGGCAGTGCTTTTTGCAGGCCGATGCTGATGATGCCGCTAATGACCGCCCGGCTCGCTCAAAGAAGCAGCGCAAGGACATTGAGCGTGCCCGCAAGTGGCGCGACGCCGTTGAAGCCCTGGTTAGCGATAAATTAAACGTCACGTGCATCCAGGGTGCACACCCTGACTGGCCCGTGTTTTCAGTACCTGGAGCTTAATTAAACTTTAATCCTCTATTATTATTTGTGTGAGGTTTGGAAAGTATCACTATGGCGGGTGATCTTGAGTTAGCCCTAAAGAATGACTATGTTGTTCAGCTTTAACAGGCCGGAAGTATTATGTTGGGTTTGTCGGGTTAGGAGGAGCCGTGGGAGCCTCGATTGGCTGCCCCCGCTGGAAACGAGTAGGGTCAGTTCCTGTTTCCTTCAGACTATAGAGAATATGTCTGAAATTTAACACTGCTGCTAAATCGCGATTTCACAACTGCCGTTTGACACTGCCCTCGATTTCACCCAAGTAATTGTAATCGAACTCCACACATGTTTGGCTGGAGAACTGCAGAACCCATCCGATTTCTTGGATTGCCATTGGACTGGGGAAATACATGTATTTTCCTGCTATAACAATGTTAATCACTCTTTATGTAAATAACTCGCAAAAGGGGAAGCCCAGTTTCCTAGGTATTGCTAATTGAGTTGCTGATATAGCCACTGCTATATCTACTGGATAATAACCACATGACATATACCACCGAAATACAACTATAAAGTAAAACGACGGAATTAGCACTGCAGGCTACAAAACAGAGTCAATGGGCGTCAAATAACTGTGGTAGGAAAACTCATCCAGCACACCAAATATTTTCTTGCCAGGCTTTAAAAGCCGCACTTTCTCTCCCAGCCGCTTTCTTCTCACCGCTGTCACTACTTCCGCTGTCACCATTGCCATTATTTTTAAAGTTGGGTTTATGTAGAGAACTATTTCATTTTGTTAATTTACGTAGTATTTTTTGTAAATTTTACAATTTCACTTTCAATAAAAATAGAACCACGCTATTTGGAAATGGCATATGCTAGACTCGCAGCAAGCATAACGGCCAGCATGAGTATCTGTCTGGATTCTTGAAACAGCTTCAGACAGGCAGATCGCAGGCAAAATGTGCAGAACCAGTTTTTGAGCCACCATAGTGCATGTGACTGAGAAAGCGTCCATTTATGTGTCTCCTTTATTTTGTTCAAA
>JANBQV010000107.1:0-47902 GCA_027577495.1 Coemansia sp. RSA 720 | reverse complement strand
TACGGCAGACCTGGTGTTTCTTGACGGGCCCATCGACATTGGCAGCCTACACATGACGACCGGCGACCTCGTAGATGCGTCGATTGCCCGCGAGTTTACCAACCTGGGATGGTGGTGGATGCGGCGCGGACGGTCGTTTGAGGCCCGCGGAATTGGTAAGACGCTGGATCTCATCAGCAAAGTGCTCACCGAGCAGGGTCCGTTTGACGGCATTTTGGGGTTCTCGCAGGGTGCATCGCTGGCAATTGTTATTAGCTCACTGCTGGCTAACCCAAGCGACGGCCCGTTGTCACTGGGCGATGTCGACCATCCGCAAATCAAGTTTTTGGTGCTGGCCGGCGCGTTCCAGCTTGAGGTGCCCGAGTACGAGTATTTGTACAAGCAGCCGTTCACTATGCCCAGCCTGCATATGGTTGGCACATACGACACGGTAGTGGACCCTGAGCGCTCAAAGATTGTCCAGGGGTATTTTGACTCGCCTGATATTTTCGAGTTTGTTGGCGGCCACTTTATCCCACAGTCGCCAAAATGTGCTCGCGTAATGCGAGCATTCTTGACGCAGTTTATTCCGGCACTAGGAGAGAGCGAGAACGAGCAGAGCGCGACCAGCACCGATGTGGCGGCTGGGACGGTTGCTGTGTCTGCATAATGGAATATTAGGTGGCGGGTCCTTTTTTCTTTTATATTTTGGGAAAATAAATGGCATTTATAACATTTTTCCCATGGCAAAAAAGTATGGCGTTTATTTCCCGTCAAGCACAACCTTTATCCTTTCTATTCTGCTTTGTCTTCTTATCTTTTGTGCATCGTTTTTTCTCTCAATACAAAATAGCACTTTTCTGGAAAAGATAAATGACGGTAAAAGATAAACAACTACCAGCACAAAAAGCTGCGTGTTCTGTGCCTGCACGGCTACGAACAAGACTCGGCTATATTTAGAACAAAACTCCGCCAGCATACAGACAGCCTGGCCGATATTGCCAATAGAGGTATGCTAAGAAACGGACTCTTAGCAAATCAATTGATTTGCGCCGCACATATTCCCAGTCAGTCGAGCTAAGCACGCATGGAGGGTAAGCACAGGCCAATATTAATGACTTGCTTAACATAATTAGATGCACATATTTATACTAAAATATTTGTTTTATTGCAGGCACTTTGTCTCAGTCCCCAAGGCAATAAAGACGGTTTTTGATTTATTGCATAGTTTCCGTCTTGAGAGAATCATCTGAACCGGGTCACAATAAACATACGCCTTTAACCCCAAATATTTACGTTCGAAAAACATTGGAGATCGGCATATACTGTGTTCACCGTTCACCATCTTCACACACAATCCAAGTAGGATCATCGCAATTTACCGGCCGGCATAATAGCGGAAATCGTACAGGGGGCCGAAATAGCTAAATGCTCTAAAACGAATCCGCACTACTTATTGTGTAAATAAAAATACGCCGATCGCTGACGTAGCTATGCTTTTTTGCACTTTGCATATTGCTGATCTTTCCACGCAACATAAAAGAGAGTGCATGTCTCTGAGCTTCCCCGGAGAGTTGTTCAGATCCTTTTGTTTTGTGGGCAAGAGGGCTGAGAAGTAAGGACAGCACAATGAGCAGCGCAAATTATGTCACAGCTGTCGGTTGTGACTTGCTTAGATGTGTGCTAGAGTGCAAGAGGTCAGCTGAAACAGACAAGTACCGCGCATGCACGGCTCAAAAAGAAGCAGCGTGTATTGTATGCTGCAACATAAAGGGAGGAGAATAAAGGGGCAATCCGGTGCAAATGCAAAATCACAATTTGTCTCTCATTTTGACGATGCAAAATATTATTACAAGCAGCATTTTTGCGGCTGCTGACGAAATAGAGACAAATCGTGATTTCCCCGACCGGTACCGAGGAAAAGGAAAAGATTGCTGGCTGTAATTGGCTCTCGACAAAATGGCGCATCAACGACTGAGAATGGAACCCAATTCATGCAAAATTACGGGCAGCCCAGAGGTCAGCAGGAAGGGACAGAGCTTAAATGAGGAACGGGAGTCAGATGAATAGACAATGAGTAAAATAGAGCCAATCCGACTGCTCTCTACAAAAATACGGCTCTATTTTTTATAAATTGAGCAGCTGTCTGCTGGTCGAGCAAGGCCACGACTATTCTTTAGGTTTTTTCTCTCACTTGCTTTTTTGAAAACTTTATATATTATAAAGTTTATTAATAGAATACTGGTATTGTTAAGGCTTTGCGCGATATCCCTGAGACGCAGGTTTAAAAAACTGGACAAACAGGTAAGAGGCTAGCGGCTTGTGCTTGGGCAAGAGAGAAACATTGATGCCACTCCTGGCACAATGCAAATCAGACGAAAAAGGACCTGCGCAGACGGGCATGCCTCTCTCCGCAAATCCCCAAAATTGCCTCATCGGAAACGGTCCCATCCGGTCTCCCCGTCTGGCTTCACATTGCTGGGCCAAGATGCAAGGACTGAGGGGTGCAAAACAAAGAAACCACAACAAGCGCTGGAGCAGTGGCGATTGGCTGGATCGAAGATGGTGTTTTTATCAGGGACTTTGAGCAGCACTCGCTAGGGGAGGGGCAGACCACCTTTCCCTCCAGTCCCCTGCTCAGTCTGCACTTTGTGCGCCCAAAAAAGGAGTGATTTTCCCGCCTTTCTTTGGGCACAAACAAATGAGAACGCCTCAGCCATCCCCCTTTTTCTCTCTTTGCGAAGAGAATAAAGAGACCGCTGGCTGGACCAATAATTCCCTTTTTGCTCCTTGCTTTTCGTTTCCCTCTTGCCAGCCATTTTCTTGTTATTTCATTACTTTTTCATTTAGACTCTGCGTTGACCGCGAGCTAACCTGCAATTTTTGGTCCTTTCTACTCCTTTACCGTCTCCACAAGTTCATTCTCCCCTTTAACGCGTTTGACTCTTTTGTGCACAGCAAAAAACCAGTTGACCTGGCAAGCTCTTAGACGATATATTCATAGACGGCATTTCGGTTTCTTTCTCGGTCGCTTGATTATACACGAGTAGGAGGACCAAAAAACACAGCATATTTTAAGAACATATTGTTGCATCTATCGATATAGTTATAGCAATGTCGTATTCGGCACAAAACTTTGTTTTGTTTGACTCGATGGGCGAGGGCGACGCAATGGCGCAGACGGCAGTGGCACAGCAGCAGCTGGCGGCGATGGTGGACGGACACAACGCGCAGGCGTACTTTCTGGGCACACCGATGCTGGGCAGCAACGGCAGCATGTACGGGATGCCTTCGCTGATGCCTGAGACAACGGGATCAGCAACTGCAGCGGCGGCAGCTACAGGCGGCGCAACGGGATCTGAGGGTCGGCGCCGGTCGCCGACGCACGGGCGGACTGGATCGGGTGTGGACCATGCGCAGCGGCGCGCCACACACAACGCGATTGAGCGGGCACGGCGCGAGTCGCTGAATGGACAGTTCCAGGATCTGGCGTCGGCTGTGCCGGCTCTGATCCATGTGCGGCGGCCGAGCAAGGCGACGATCGTGGAGAAGTCGCTAGACTATATCCGTACGTTCAAGGATCACCTGGGCAACCGTGACGTGTACATCCGCAAGCTGCAGCTGCGCAACCAGGCGCTGCACGACGAGGTGAGTCATCTGCGCAGTCAGCTTGGGCTTGAGCCACTATCGGAGGTGTGCGAGGCGACGAACAGCGGCAACGAAGAAGAGGAGCTGGAGGCGGCGGGAAGCAGTACGTCTCCGGTGCAACAGCAATCCAGTTTGTCCGCGAACGAGGCCATGGTGTCGACGCCAGCGGCCGAACCGCAGCGGATGCAGCTCCTACAGAAGCGGCGCCAACAGTCGCTGGATCTGGGGCATCAGGGCGCAGGCCGGCCTGCGCTGCGTGTGCACATTGCGGCCAAGTCAAGTGATGGCCATGAGTCGTCTGTATCTGCGACGTCGTCGCGGTCATCACCGCTGCACGGATCACCGCTGTCGGCGCCACTACTGTCACAGATGCCGCAGCTACCAAACATGGACGTGAGCCAACATCAACAGTTTGCTGCAGCGTTTGTAGCGGGCCACAGCCTGCAGACAATTCCGCCAATGAGCGCAGCCGCACAGCTGGGCGCGATGAACCTGGGCATGAATCTGTCGTCGCCAATGGTGCCGGGCACCTCGATGACTGGGTTTATTCCGCAGGGCGGCGTCATTGACATGAGCAAACTGACCGAAGTATTTGCCTCAGCTGCTGCCTCCATGCCGCCGGCCTCGGCTGTCATGTCGCTGGCGACTGACTTTGCCGAGATGCCAGCCCCGCAGTTTGGCTAAACCAACAACAAAACACATCTAATGACTTCCGTTTTTATACTTTCTCTTGGAGGGGCAGGGCCTCTACAGCAGCAGAGCAGAGGAAAGACCCTAGGTGGGAACTCTATTCCTCTGGCTTTTGCACCCCTCCTTTTTCATGAACCCTTTTTCTATGTGGAGCCTTTTTGATTTCCCCTTGGTACTTTTCACATTGTATTTTTTTCATGTAACGGTTTCTAAAATTCTTATCAATGCAAACTGGATTTTTAATCATATACTAATTTCTATCAATCCTCCATTGACTTTTCGACGCAGCGCTGGACTGTTTTCTTGTACAGCGGCTTGTCATCGCGCCACATCTTGGCAGCATCGACGTTAGCCGCCGACTCGTCGTTAGGGCTGCTGAGCATGGCGATGACGCTGACCAAGATAGACTCGATGGACCGCGCAGCGCTCCAGCGCTCGCTGACGTCCTCGTATCCGCTCGAGTCCTCCACAGGAGTGTGCAAAATCGAGATGCACACCCGTCCGTCCTCGTACACGTTCGGGTGCCACAGCTTTGATGTAAAGCGCATGGTTGGGGGATTGAACGGGAAGTCGTGCGGGAATTTCAATATAGCCTTGAACATGCCGCCCTCGTAGTACGTGTCAGGAGGGCCAAAGAGTGTCACTGTCCACTATAGTGTAAGTGTTTCTTAGAATGGTGGTTTGAAATATTGTGTGGTTATTTGCTAGAGTTTTACTTGCCTCAAATATGTTGTTTTCGTCTTCAAGTCCCACTGAAAATCCCGAATTTTCACTGCGTGAAAGCTCTACAAGTCATTACAGCAAACCAGAATGTTTTTAGTGAAAATTCGTAAAGTGAATTCAGATGATGCAGTGCATACGAGGTGACTTGCCTTTGAGCTGTCGCAGTAATATGGTTGCTGCACCACTAAAGTTGGCTCCGTCTGTCATTTGAGAGTATATCCGGAATTTAATAAAGAGAAAAGTGTAATGAGAAGAAAAAGGTGTCAAGTTTATATTTGTGAAAAGGGTTGGTCCCACGCAGGAAAAGATGCTTTGCCAAAACGGAATTCACGTGATTGGTCAAGCCTCACCACGATTATCGGCTCAAGCGGTTCGCCCATCTTTTTTTCCGCAGTAAAAAAAGAAAATGAAGCCTTTTCTGTTTTTCTTTATTCTTTAAGTCTATATTCAGTGCGTATTTAGTTGGGGGTTTTAATATGGTATCCACAAGGTCGTCAAGAAGAAAAGCGCAGGAGAGTGAGGTGTCGGTATCTAGCACGGCAGTGGCGACACCGTCCAAGCAGGCATCGCCAGAGCCATCCGCTCGTTCTGCTCGGTCGTCTCGGGCCATGACTCGTTCTGTTCGTTCTACTCGTTCAGTTGGTGCTGCTCAGTCTCCTCGAACTCAGACTACACCGACTAGACGAGGTCGGCGCAAGGGTACTTTTGCTGTGGTTGAGATTGAGCCACGGGCGACCACAGTTAAAACAAAAGCTGAACCAGCCAAAAGAGAGCCCGAGTCAGATTCAACGATATCAGAGGGCGAGTCCGTTGTGGACAAGAACGAACCAGATGGCGCTTCAATGGATGTCGACGCCAATTCCGAATCAAACGATGATTCCGATGACGGGAGCTCATACGAGGCGTCGAATGACGAGGGATCTGTAGAGCAATCTGACGATGAGGGATCCGTAGAACACTCTGATGACGACACACCGCTAGTCAATATAGCCAGCCCACGGAAGCGCACTGCCAGACCGGCAACAGAGCAGACAGAAAAGCGTATGCGGGTATTGACGGCAGTCGAGATGATGCCAGTGGCTGGAGACTTTCAGATAGTTATCAGCCCGGATGCATATCGGCGCATTGTGCCCGAGACAAACGCCGAGGAGGCGGTGGGCCAGGGCAAGCAGACAAAGATGCCGCGGCGCAAGAAAGACGGGACAAAGTCGCGCAAAGAGACGCTGGAGGGCGACATGACAGACGACGAGGCGCAAAAGGACGTCGTGGATGTGCGCGATCTGCCAATGACCGACATTGACTACAGCCAGTACAAGCGCCTGTTCGCCAACCATCCGCACTTGCAGCACGCATGGAGCTCACTGCCAGCGCCGCGCACGCCAACAAAGATTGCGCAGCCAGCAGCACTGAAAATCAAGCTGCTGCCGTTCCAGCAGGAGGGCGTGCAGTGGATGAGCGAGCAAGAGAGCACACAGTTTCGCGGCGGAATTTTGGCTGACGAGATGGGCATGGGAAAGACGCTGCAGACAATTGCGCTGATTCTGGTCAATGGCGGTAAGCCGACGCTGGTGGTGTGTCCGACAGTGGCGCTGCTGCAGTGGAAGGCTGAGATCGAGGTGGCGACTGATGCGCTGTCGGTGCTTGTGTTTTATGGCAACGACCGCAAGAAGCTCAGCGGCGATCAGGACACAGTCAATGCGGAGGAGCTTGAAAAGTACGACGTGGTGCTGACGACATATGGCGTGCTGGAGAGCTCGTTTCGGCGTGAGAACGTGGGATTCCGGCGCAACGGCGAGCTGCACTACGAAAGGTCGGTGCTGCACATGATTGACTGGCACCGCGTGGTGCTCGACGAGGCGCATTACCTCAAAGACCGGTCCAGCAACACATCGCGTGCGGCATTTGCTCTAAATCCGCAGCACACATGGTCCCTGACAGGGACGCCCCTGCATAACCGTGTGGGCGAGCTGTATGCGCTGATTCGGCTGACCAAGTCAGACCCATTCTGCATGTACTTTTGCCACTCGTGCGAGTGCGCATCGCTGCAGTGGCAGTTCCGCATGTCCAAGCACTGCTTTGGGTGTGGGTGTAAGCACACGATGCACTTTTCGTACTGGAACAAGCATGTGCTCAAGCCGATCCAGGACAACCCAGTGCGCAGCACAGAGAGCCAGATGGGATTCGTAAAGCTGGGACGGCTGCTGGACAATGTGATGCTGCGGCGCACCAAAATTGAGCGAGCCGACGACATGGGGCTGCCTCCGCGTGTGGTGGTGACGCGACGCGACCGCTTCAGCCACGAGGAGGAGGATCTGTACATGTCGCTATTTTCAGACTACCAGCGCGAGTTTGATACGTACGCGATGCACGGCACGATCCTGAACAACTATGCAAACATCTTTGAGCTGATCACGCGCATGCGGCTGGCAGCCAACCACCCTGATCTGCTGAAGCTCAAGCTCAACCCTGCAGACCGTCTGGGGTCTGACTCGCGCGACACGCTTGTGTGCGCAATCTGCAACGAAGAGGCTGAAGACCCAATTGTAGCGCGCTGCAAACACGTATTTTGCCGCATGGACGCCCAAGTGTATGTGAGCGGGGCCGGCGACAGTGCGGCGATGCTGCAGTGTCCCACCTGCTTCGCGCAGTTTGACATTGACCTGATGCAGCCCGAGATGAAGAAACCGGCTGCGCAGACGACGGTAGGCGCGATGGCCACGCTGATGGAGTCGATGGTGACGACACCGGCGACGAGTGAATACCGCCGGTCGATTGTCAACCGCATCGACATGCGCACCTGGCGGTCGTCGACCAAGATTGAGGCCCTGGTCGAAGAACTGTCGCGGCTGCGCCAGAGCGATGCGACCATCAAGAGCATTGTGTTTTCACAGTTTGTCAACTTTCTGGATCTGATCCAATGGCGTCTGAATCGCGCCGGCTTCAGTGTGTGTCGCCTGGACGGCCGCATGACGCCTGCGCAGCGCGATGCCGTCATTCGCACGTTTATGACGCGAGCCGAGTACACTGTGTTTCTGGTCAGTCTCAAAGCTGGCGGCGTTGCGCTGAATCTGACCGAGGCCAGCCATGTGTACCTGGCCGACTGCTGGTGGAACCCAAGTGTCGAGGTGCAGGCCATGGACCGTATCCATCGCATGGGCCAGTACCGCCCCATCAAAGTTACACGCATTATCATTGACAACTCGATCGAATCTCGCATCGTTGCCCTACAGGTCAAGAAGCAACTTTTGGTCAGCTCAACTATTGGCCGCGACAAAAAGTCGCTGGACCGTTTGTCTGAGCAGGACATGGGCTTTTTATTCTCTTCTTGATTAAAATTATTAAACATTAGGCCACAGTGGTTGCGGTTGCGATTAACGTGTTGTAGCTGTGCTTGACCATGAAGCAGCGTTTGCCCATACTCATCCATGATATTTCAATTACATGGCTCGACTGGTCCCAGACATTGCGAACGTATGCCAGCGCAGGCACCGGCATATGTGCTTCATTGTATGCACGCCGTGGCCAGAACGCCCGGGCAAACACCCCGCCCGTATGCTCATCTCTTACGCACACGACCACAGTGTGCACATGAAGCCGCTCGGCTGTCGAGTGCGAGTACGGTGCATGTGTGGGCCGCAGCCGAACCAGCTCCGACGCCGTCGTCTGCTCGTCGTACACAATGAGCGTGTCTTCACCCTCAATAAACTCGAGCGAGATTCCGCGCCGAACGATTCCAAACAGGTCACGAATAATGATACGCTCTGTGTTTCTCCCCTCATCTACATAAGAAGTCGTCGCATGCAGGGCAAGTGTACATTGGAGCTGGTGAGATCCGGGTTGAACTGGAAACACGAATCTCCTTTGTTGCGTGCCCTCGAGGATATAAATTGTGGTGACATGGCTTGTGTCGTGGCTGGTGATAAGCACATGGGCTGCAGCGAATGCCGCAAACGCCGGCACTACGACTTCGCCTTCGCGGGAAAAACACCGGAGATTGTATGTGGGCGTCGGAGTGCGAGGCGCACACCCAACCGCAGCAGAAAGAAACAGGTTTCGAGGAAACCGCGAGTGCCGTGACATTTCGTGCATTCTCTCATCACTTGAAATTTTGTCGAGGATGTAGATACTTGTGCGCACCCCGTCGTACGCTCCTGTTCCAAACAACGACACAACGTGGTGTCCTGTCATATTATTTTTATTAACTGTTCTCGATGGAAAGGAGGAAAACGTTTGTAAAATGCACTGCTACTGTTACTGATGAGACCAGACCGGATGGATTGCTTATTTCCAGACAAATATATTATTTCCGAACCATGGTTGTCATATATTAAGCTTTTGTATTTTTAGCAGGTGTTTACATATTTGCTAAAAATAGACATTGTTGTTGGTCCAATACATGCATGGAACATACATAGAATGTATATTTCTTCTACGTAGAAATGTTGCCTTGAATAACCGTGACTGCATTCCCTGAAATAACCACTGTATCAGAATCAGGCATCTCAATCAGCATACGACCGCCTCTACGCGAGCACTGGTGTGCACGAATACGCTGCATGCCAAACAAGGATGAGAATAGAGGGGCAATAATCGTGTGGGCTGATCCCGTCACTTGGTCTTCATCAAATCCTGCGTTATTAATATGGAATACCCGTGCAATGCTGTCGGTGTCGTCGCGCTGGCTACGAGCAACAAACACTGCTGCTCGCATGTTGAGTGCAAGAATCTCTTGAGAGGTATCTGCCGAGGGTGCAAAGTCCAGAGCGGCAAACTCTGTATCGTCAATTCCATCCAAAAGAATAACCAGATCATTTGCACGCGGCGCATAGTAGAATACTGCTGTTGCGGTCTCCGCCAAAGACGGACCAGTAAACGCATGAAGCACCGTACGATACGCACTAGGCGGTTCTGTCACAACTGTTGGCGGACTACTAGGAAACTGCAGCACAATCTCGTCTGCGCTGCCTTTTCTTGCATTTAACACGCCCGCCGGCGAGTCAAACTGGATAGATGTCACTGGCAATTTCAATATGTTCAGCAAAACGTGTCCGGCCGCCAGTGTTGCGTGCCCGCAAAACGCAGCTTTTGCAGTTGGATTAAACCACAAAAGCTTGTACGATGCTTGGTCGCTGGTCTGTGCCTTGACAAACGCTGACATGGGAAGGTTCACCTCGCTTGCAATGCTCTGCATAGTTGCCTCGTCCATATCCTTGTCGTGCGGAATCACTACCACCGCCGCTGCGTTGCCGCCAAACCTGGCAGTAGTAAACGCGTCAACGACATATATTTCAAAAGTAGGCATCCTGTTTAAACAAAATAATGGCTTGTATTATTGCTCAGCTAAGAAACTGTTATTTAGACAACTTGCAAGCTTATTTATGGGCGTTAGCAATTGTAAAGTGTTAGTCACTAATAAAAGGAGTCACTTTGTCTCTTTATTCTTGCCTGACTCAGTCACATTGTCTGTGTTAGACTCGCCGTCTTTAGATTTTTCGTATTTGCCCGCTGCAATATCTGCCTTTGCATTGCGATACGTGTATAATCCCAGCATTGTAGTAATTTTAAATAAAAAAAATTGTTAAAGAAAAGATAGTATCGTTGGTGAAGGCAAAATGATTGACACTTTAGCGCTTTTATAATAAATTGCGGTTTCTGTAAGTCAGAGTACCCTCCCGGTGATGGGATCTCCAGTCATTGACAAAAGAGATGGCTCGGCGACAGGCGAGACTTTGAATCAAAATAAAACACCTAACCTCGCTGCTTTTACTGCAGCAAAAAAGTCCAAAAAGAGGGCTCAGCCGGGAATTGAACCCGGGACCTCGCGCACCCAAAGCGCGAATCATGCCACTAGACCACTAAGCCCATAAGCGAATTTAAACTAACTGCTTTTTGTATATACTGGTAGATTTAGCACAGTATATAACGAGATGCATTCCATTGTAAAAAGAAAAAAGCAATTTAAAGCGTTGTTTTGTTTACTGCGTCAACCCCTTATTTCATGGGTTGTTGTATAATTGTTTGTAACTTTAAACGTAATTCACTAGTAAAATGTTAATTCATCGATTACGCTACGCTTGCAAGATTTTAGAAGTTAAACTTATTTTATTTCATAAAGTAAACAACGGAAACATGTATGAGATACCATATCTTAATTTTTAATTGATAAGCTGTAGTGCATATTCTTTACCGACTATCAAACTAAAAATAAAGCAACCCCAAATCCGCAACCCAATTAATTAACAAATTGCTGCACTGTGGCCGGAATTGGGTTTTTCTAGCATTGTGGACAAAGGAGATGCCACACGTGAGGATAAGGGAGATGGCTGGAAGAAATGGCGGAGAAATGTTTTTTTGATATAGACGCCTGAGACCCAAGGCAGTAGAGTGAAAAATCTGAAAATATTCCCAAGCCATTTTTTAATTCCGAGGCACTAGTGTTATTGTACGTGGTACTTTTTAGAAACACTAGACGTACTTTTAATCTTTAAAGCCTATTTTTTATAATATTAGTATTTGTTCTGTGTAGACATATGTGTAACTGGGAATGTCGGCAGATAGCGACATTATAATTAAAGCAGCGCTAGGAGCAGGGCTAGTATGTGCGTTCTTTTTTTGTGGGGCGGTGTTCCTTATATACTTTCATGTAGAGTGCTGGCCGCGGCCCCGCGTTCAACGACTACGGGTGCGGCCTTTCTATGCAGGATGGACGCTGGGTCCAGCTAAGCGGAGCGTACGGGTGCTGACGGATGAGGAGATTGAAGAGGGATTTCCAGCGCATGGGTGCGATGACGCCAGAGTGTGTCCTGTATGTCTGGACGACATGGCGTGCGGACAGATGGTGCGAGGATTCGAGTGCAAACACTGCTTCCATGTGCAGTGCATTGATCCATGGTTGAGCACAAACGCCAGCTGCCCATCATGCCGTAAACAAATTAAACTGCCTCACGGCCCAAAAGCGACTTAGCTTTATTTTGTGTACAACTATATTTTAAATGTTTGAAATAAACGGACTATAATTTATGGAAAAACACCCTACCTCAAAATAAACATTTGTACATAGGGGATCAGTGGGCGTAGGGATCAGGTGTTTTGGCGTGGCGAACATTGGTGGCGCTGACGCTCTTTTGGCGGCCAATGTTGTGCTTGCCCCTGCTTCTGCTGCTGTGGTGGGCGTACGGGTCCGATGGAGCATCGTGGTTGTAGTTGGTTCTGCTGGAGCTGGGGCCGTGAGGCACACGATGCGCGTCACTGCTGGCTCTGTGGCGGTGTTCGTTATGGTGCTGGCGGTGCTCGCCGCTCGAGTAATGATACTCGCTGCCGGAATAATGTTCACTGCCAGAGTAGTGATGCTGCTCGTTACCTGAGTGGCGGTGCTGGCTGTAGTCGTGGCGACGGCTGTTCGTGCGGCGGGCGCCAGTGGACTGGGCGCGGGCATTGTACTCGGCATCCTCATCAATCTTGATCTTGATAACAGTGGCCAGCGCAATGCCGCCAATGGTCTCCATATTGTCGTCAGGACCAAGCGCACCCAGCTCAGCCTTGCGCTCGAGCAGATCGCTGGCCTCCGACATTGCCAGACCCATAACCATCTGGTCGTGGTGCAAGTCGGGCGGCACTTGCAAATCAGACGTTTGCAGCTGGTGCACCATGCGACGCTCGCTCCGCAATGCCTTGATTGCTGCGGCACCGCCCAAAGTCTGTGCGGTGGCGTGGCGAAGATCCATGTTCTTGTGGTACACATGCCGGTAGTAGTGCTCGGCCACCACCTTTTGCACCGCACTCGAGTCGTCAAAGCCGCTGAGCACGTCGCCACCGTCGTCAAACTCGAGATCGCGCGTGCGTCCGCCGCCTGAACTCTTGAAGAGCCCGCCCATGATCTTGCCTAGCACTTTGGTCACCATGTCGCCACCGCCGCCATTGTTGTTGGATCCCATCTGGCCACTAGGCCGTCCAAACTGCGAGTAGCTGGGATTGGGCCGCCCACCGCCGCCGCCGCCAAATGGACCCTGTCCGTAACCACCACCACCTCCGTAACCTCCTCCGTAACCGCCACCTCCATGGCCTCCGCCACCGTAACCATGACCACCTCCATGACCATTTCCATGTCCATTGCTACCGTTAAGAAGTCCCATCGCCATGGGAGCGCCAGTAGCAACAGCGCCAATAATCTTGGCCCACGGAATGCCGCCACTGCTGCCCGAGTTACCCTGGTTTCCATATCCACCAAACGAGCCGTGCTGGTTGTACCGGCCAGGCCGCCCTGGTCCATGCTTTTTATTCTTCATCATGCCATACGCATTGTGGGCAAACGTCACGTTATTAAGGTACCGCATCCACTGCGGCTCCTTGAACGGCACAGCATGCTTGGCTCCGCGGTTCTTGTAGTAATGGTACGCGCTGGCGCCTAGCACGCCGGCGATCGGCACAAGCTCCATGAGCTCAATGTGCTTGAGCCCTGATTTGAGACACGACAGAAACGTGTTGGGCTTGTCGCCGACATCGCTCTCGCTGTCGGACCGGTTCACGTCGCTTGTGGGCTCGCTGCGAGGCGGCCGCTGCTGCGGGCGTGGTCGTTGCTGCGGGTGCGGCCGTGCATGAGGCGGTGCCTCGGACTGCGCATAGTGCGAGGTGCCAGCATAGGTCTCGTAGTCAGTGGGCCCTGCCGGCCCATAGTTGGCTGGCGGCCGACCCTGCTGCGGCCATGGTGTTGCTGCCTGCGGATATCGCCCAGTGTCCCCTTGCGGTGGATACCCGCCATTGCGGTATCCAGGAGGCGGGCCCATTGTGGTCTCCGAGGCCACACTGCCTGTCTCGTAGTTGTGTGGCCGCCCCATCGGCACAGGCCCGGCCAAGTTGGGCTCCGACGGTATCATGGGCATATCTTCGCCCGTGTTTTCAACATTCTGCATCCCATGGAAACTGTACGTGTTGGCGTATGGCTGTCCGCCCGTTTGAGGCTGATGGGCCATCTTCACTTTAAAAAATCGCTAGTCAATAGTCAAATAAAATGAAAGAAAATAAAAGTAAAGGAGAAAAAGAATGTCTTTATGGCTGCGTAAATGAATTTTTGTTGGGCAAAGTGTATCCTTGTGCTGGCCAAAAGAAAGAAAAAAGCAAATGCAGCTTAATAAAGAGGAAAGAGTGAAAGTGGTGTTCACTCCTTCATTGGCAGAACAATGACAGCCTCACTCTCTGCGTCAGAGAAGGGGGGCCGTACATCACACGGCATGTCTTTCAAATGCCCACCATGTGCTGCAAATAACAGGCAAGTCCAGCTGACTCAGAAGAGTGCATTCACGCCATTTGGGGTAAATGTGCGTATCAACCATTCCGGAAACACGCTTCCGAGATTTGCAAATAAAGCAGCTCCTGCATTTCGTTCTCTTGGCTCTTTCAGCCCAGCAGAAAAACAGAGTTTTGTCCACTGATGTCTTTATAATTTTTCCATTCAGTTCTCTCCTGATGTTTTGCGGAAACATCTCCATCTCTATTTCGTATGTGGCGCTCGGGCGCAAGACATCGTTCTTTAATTATGTATGGCGCTGATAGCCATGTAGCGTATGCTACGTAATCATGGCTCGGGAGAATGGGGTTTAATTCCCCAAAAACAAAATGTCATGTTCTGCAATCAGTCGTGCCTTGATTTGCCCCTCGTTTTGCAAATATGTTATAATGCGAAGATGTGGTTAACATACACCACGGCATCAAAAAAATCGGTTCTGCGCGTCTTGTTACCTACCCAGTACATTACCTGCTCATCTTTTTTACCTACTTGTCATGTTGCCTGGTCAGCTCGTCGTGTTGTCAGTCCAGCCAAAAGTTGCTTAGATACATGTTGCTTGGAATAACCTACATATTGCAATACATTAAACAACATTGATTAGTAAAAAACAAAAGTATTGAGTGGTGCAAAACATTTACTTGCCAAATAACCTGCTGTTGCCAGATTAGTAAGAGAAGAGAAGAGAAAAGAGAAAAGAAAACAGCTAGGAGAGAAAGCACAGCTTTTATATCCTGGCAAAAACTGGTGGCTTACAGGTTGGGTTCCCAGCATAAAGTTATTTAACACCCATTAGCTCTGTGTTTCATAGTGTTGCAATTTGGTTGTGATCGTGCGGGAACAACCAGGGAAAAGACTACACAAAGAAGGATAGCAATAGGAGTGCTATCAGGAAAGTATAATAAGAATTTGTTAACAAGGAATCTAAAAACTTCTAACCAATTCCTTGTTTAGCGGCAGCCCTTGCCGCCACTCCTGTTGCTATTGTCGCCGTCATCTTGTCCTTTGCGAGCATTCACAGTTGCTTGTATGCTCGTCATAATTGGACGAAAACTGGTGACATAACAAACACATCAATTTCCGTAGAACCATGATTTCCAAGACTGATCCATCTGTGAGCAGGTAATCACTGGCTGCGGGCTAGCAGCAGGGGTGGGAGCCCCTGCTGCCTGCCCAGCCGGGTGCCGACTGGGTCAGCTCCCCAGCTGAGGCTCCCGCAGCAATAGTCTGTAGTTTTCAGCCTGTGCATTGACTTTAGATTGTTAAAAGTACAATTTCTGTGGCTTTAACTGCATTTATATTTCTTGTAGTGTTGGTTATAAGCAATTCACCAGTAAAACAGCAACAGCAACCATACTAGTTGTATTTATTAAAATATACACAATACCATTACACTATGCTTCTACTAGCCAATGTAAATAGTATTTCACCAGAATTAAATATAATTTATTTTATTTTATTAAGTAATTAGATCTGTTTACTTGGCCAAAACATTGACCATTTGAGATATTGGATGTATAATGGGGGTGTCTGGTTGATTAATAATGTTGGATTGGTGGGTTTGCTAAAAACAGATGACACTAAAGTGATTGGTGACAGCTGTATATCATTTACAGATGGATAGTTTAAATATATTCTAAAATCATAAAACATTGAATTATTAGTTGAGAATACAATGTATTAGTAAGCAAGGAAATATTTTTATAAGCTAGTAGTGCTCTGGTTTGTTATAAAAAAGACAGGCTGCCATAAATCTATCAAATATCTTTTTAGCCCTTTTGGTTATATTCCCCCTTTACCAACTATTACCTTTCCATTGCCTTGTTTAGATTTCTTTTTTAATCTGCCTATTGCCAATGGAGGCCTCTGGGACATTTGTTTGGAAACTGTCTGTCCAGGGGGCCCATTGGGCTCCACATCATTACTCACATTTACAGGAGTATGTTGCCAATGTGAGCTATGTCACTGGCCATGCTTATGCCTTTGCCAGGTACATCCTCCTTCATAAAGTAGAGAAAGTTGATTCCCTCATTTTCAACAATTTTACCTCTACTTTTTTCTATTATGTTTTCCTCTATTGCACAGACAGAAAAGGGATGCGGAAAGCCCAAAGCGAGGTGGCAACAGCCATGCATGTTCTCATAGGTGACTATCTGGATGGTTACAAAAACCTTTCACAACTGGAGATTAAATCCTACCCATCAATGAGTCGGGTTGCTGGTTATGTGTCCAAAACCATGTACACAATGTATACAAACAACACTCTGTTGCGGTTTGGAGAGACATGGAGCTGTGCTATCAACCTCCATCTAAATAGCAAGCAGCGCAAGAAAGACTTGGAGAAGCAGCTAGGCAACCAGAAAAAACCTAAACCATATATACAGCAGCAAGTTCAGGCACTAATATGGACACCTGCACGCCACACAAAACAGATCCTGCGTACTTGTCATCCGGTCAGCACAACGGCTGAAGAGGATAGAATAATTACCTTCCTTTCGCCTGTGCTTGGCTGTTATCCTGCCAACTACACATTTGAGGACGACAGCATATATCTTGACATTAACATGCATCCAGAGAGGCACATAAAAGCGTTTATCATGCTCAATAAGTGCCTTGCAAATGCAGACTACCGGTGCATCCAGGCGCTGCCATTGCAGAGCTCATGGGTCTATGGGCATGTGCCAATGGACACACAGATTCTGGTTCATCACATTCTTAAGGAGCAGTACAAACCAGTGACAGATAAACGACCAGCTGTGTCTACCAAGAAGCAAGCTGCATCCGATGACAAGTCAGCTGCATCCACTGTTGAACAAGTTCGATTTACTGATGAAGAGTACTGGGCAAAAGTTGTGGATTTAAAGCTAAGAGTGTTTAAGGACCATTCACAACATACATTCAACCAGTTTATTTTAACTGATGGAGTTTCGCTATGCGTTGTGCGCCGGACAGTTGAGGCGACACTGGCTAAGAAAGCAGCTGGCGAAAAACGCAAACGTAATCGACTGGCACAGCAGGCGCAGCAAACACAGCCAGTACAGCCGCCCGTGCAGCAGGCACAGCTGCCATTGCAACTGGTGGCGCAGCAGGCGTGGATGTCAACGGGACCGCCAGTGCGACTGCCAATGGTTACACCAGCGCAGCAGGCGTGGATACCAATGATTACATCGGCGCAGCAGATGTGGATGCCAATTGTTACACCAGCGCAGCAGGCATGGATTCCAGTGGTTACACCGGTGCAGCAGACATGGATGCCAACGGGACCACCAATGGGACTGCTAGTGCGACCAATGGGACCACCGGCGCAGCAGGCACAACTGCCAGCACAACCATCAGCGCGACCAATGGGACTGCCAGCGCAACTGTCGGTGCGACCAATGCGACCACCGGGTCAACCGACGGTACCACCGGATCAACCAGCGCAGCCGGTGCAGCGGCAACGGAAGAAGGCTGACTGTAAGTATATAAGCGAGTTGTCCCAGGCTACACTGCAGAATACTGTTGGGCGCTGTGTGCTGGTTGACCCTGGTCGACGGGATCTGTTGTTTGCAATGCGTGAGGATAGCTCTATTGCCTAGAAGAAGGTGTATCGCTACACTAGATGCCAACAACGTGTCGAGACTAAGCAGAAAAAGTATAAAAAGATTCTGCAACAGGTCAAGACGGCTGAGGTTGCGGCAGCTGAGCGTACTCTGAGTGCTGGCAGCTGTACCAAGCCTGACCTCAAGCTCTTTGAGGAGTATCTACGTGCCCGGGCGGATGTGGCAGCTAAACTTACCTGGTTCTACAACCACACTATGAGCCGTCAGCGAGACGGCGCTACAACGCCCGAAGTTCCTATCCATCGGAAGCTCCGATTGTCTGGCTATATTAAACGCCAACAGGCTGACCAGCGTTTGGTCAAGCAACTGCGAGCAAAGTTCAAGCCAAAGGAATCCGATCCGGAGCCTGTTTTTATAATGGGCAATTGGTCAGCGCCTATGACCCGGTTCCACGAGCCCATTCGGGGCAAGGGCTGGCGGACGTTGCTGAAGCGTGGTGGGTTTGATGTGTATCTGATTGACGAGTATCTGACGTCAAAGACCTGTCCGAATTGCTTTGGTAGGTTGTCGAATACGCATTATGTCCCGAATCCGCGGCCATGGAGACGCCGTAGTCAACCTAAAGTAAAGTGTCATGGACTTCTGAGCTGTACAAGCGAAGCATGTTTTAAGTTCTTTGATACATACGACAACGAATGTGGTTACTTGGGTAAAAAGAAGGGTGAAAAGGAGGGCAAAAAGAAGGACAAGGTCATACAGCGGTTGTGGAATCGCGATTTGGTTGGAGTGTTGAATTTCAGACATATTCTCTGTTTAGTCTGAGGGAAACAGGAACTGCCCCTACTCGTTTCCAGCGGGGGCAGCCAACTGAGGCTCCCAAGGCTTCCACGGCTCCCAAAGCTCGTAAGCCTCGCAAGGCTCCCAAGACTCCCAAGACTCCTAGCACCCAACAAACCCAACATAATATTTCCGGCCCGTTAAAGCTGAACGACATGGTCGTTCTTTAGGGCTAACTCAAGATCACCCGCCATGGTGAAAGGAAAAACGTGACCGAGTTGAAAGACATCCATGTTGAGCCACTGAGCCGTGACTCGGCTTACCATAGCAATATTATTTTTCTCACGATGGCACATGACTGGGGCGGTAGTTGGCCTGTCTGCCACTCGTCTATAAAATATCATCCAACTTTCCCACATTTCTTAAAGCTTTCTTACCAACTTGTACTTTTCTTTAGCAGATACCAACCATGTCTACACGCGATTCCAAACTAGTCGATGTCCTGTTTACCAGTGAGTTTGTGCGCGACCAAATTTCTGGAACATATTCGGCATACGACACAGACCAACGCGCATCACCAATGCATGCCAGTATTTACGACGAAACCACACTTGCTGAGCTAAAGCAGCGTGAAATCCAGGCCATTGCTGCTGCCGAACAGGGCCAAGTCGATGATGCGATCAGGCAGCTAACAGACATTATTGTCGAGTATCCAAGCTATGCATCGGCGTACAACAACCGTGCTCAGGCGTACCGTCTGCAATCTGCCAGTTCAAGCATGGTTATTGCCGACTTGGATTGCGCAATAAAGTGTGCCCATGACGATCAGACGCTTGGGCAGGCGTATACGCAAAAGGCAATAGTACTCAAGGCACTAGGCAACCAAGACGATGCATTCTTTAACTTTTCGCAGGGCGCAAAATGTGGCAACTCGGTGGCCAAAACTGCTGCGTCAAAAGAAAACCCGTATGCCAAACTATGTGGGCAAATGGTTTCGCAGGCGATGAAACAACTACACACACCGTCCACTAGCACCACAGCGTCTCAATAACCGGTTCTGCACGCGTGCATACCTTCTAGACACAAAAATGTCTAGCAGGTTCATGCCAGATTAAGCCTTTCATATGCCTGGCCAGTGTGGATTTATTCTATTATTGCCACTGCACTGTGAACTTTCTTTTTAAATATTGGATATACAATAAATATTTAAAAAAATTACTACCAGCTTATCATCTACTCAGCTCATTGCCAGCTAAAATGTGTTGTATTTGTTGAGATTATGTGTAGGAACAACTACTAGAGCTATAGGGATATTTATATTCCACCTCTCTTCTTTTGTCCCTGTTTAATGACAGCAACAACTCACCCTCAGAGAGTACCACCTAATTTCCAGTGCCAGCAGCGACAGCAGCCAATTGAGGCTACTGCAGTCAATGATCCAAATCAAGCCCTTCCAAGCAGTTAAAGCTGTGTGGGCGGCTTTTCGTAAGAAGCCCACGAACCAGAACACACACTCCCCTTGAAATAGGGGCCAAAGTGTAGGAACTAGTTTATTTAAATTAAAGTAAATAAACTGCAGGATCAACAATACATATTAATAAAAGAAATGTCCTAACATTTCCTTGTGTTCTATGGAAAAGTACAAGTGCGCTTTAACAAAACAACAATCAGTTCAATATTTGGCCGCAATAAAACATAAAATTACTAGTAGTGGTAACTGTGGTGCGCGTGTCTGTCTAGAGCCGGGGGATGCTGCTGGTATCCGCCAACCGCCGGCACATACGCACAGGTGTAATCATTCTGAGCGTAACCTGCCTGAGCGTAACTGGTTTGAGCGTAATCCACCTGGGCGTAACCAGTTTGAGCGTGGCCAGGATAGCTATATGCAGCGGTTTGATTAGCATGACCGTATGCAGTGATTTGGTCGGCATGACTGAATGTTGGCTGTTCAACACCACGGCGATTCCGGGCATCAGACCCACGATCGTCCTCCTCGGCCTTGATCTTGATAATAGTGGCCAGCGCAACCTTGCCCACAAGCTGCAGCGTATCATCGGAGCCCAACGCTCCTGCATCAGCCTTGCGCTCAAGCAACGTGTCAACTTCGGATAGCGCCATGCCCATAACGCGATACTCGTGCTGCGAGTCCACAACGTGTGGCTGCATCGCCACGGCCTGGCGTTCGGTCTCCAGTGCTTGTATGGCCGCTGCGCCGCCCAAGTAGTGCGCATCAATTTCGGCAATGTTGCGACCGCTCATATACACGTCGCGGTGGCTCTGCTCGGCAAGCGCCCGTGGCACCGCCCAACTGTGGTCAAACCCGTCGAGCACACCGCTTCCGCCATGTGCTGTTTGCGCCGCGCCGTCACGTCCGCCAAACAGCTCGCCCACCATTGCATTTACCATTTGCATGACAATATCGTTTGGCGCTGGCTCCCCGCCCTGCAGGTCATAATTGTCCAGTCCCCGCGTTTCATCCCCTGGCTCGAAATCCGACAATCCCCGCGTTCCCATTCCAGGCTGCGTGACGTCACCCAGTCCCCGCTTGCCGGTCTCCTGCGGCCACGTCGGCGAGATCTTTGGCGGTGCCTTGATCAGCCCGTTATTGCGCGAGAACTTGAGCCCATTATATGCAAACAGAATGTTCTTGAGGTACCGGATCCACTTTGGCATTTGGTACGGTATGAGCTTGCTTGCGTTGCGGTTGCGGTAGTGGTGGGCCAGCATGCCGCCCGTCAGCAGGATCATCGGCCCAACTTCCGAAATAGTCACAGCACGCAGAATTGCTTTGAAGCGGTTGGCATACGTGTTAGCTGGGAGCCCATCATCGTGGTCCGATGACGACGACGATGACGATGGAGGTGGCGGCGCCTGGGTGGCTGCCCGCACATGGTGGTCCATGGGCACAGCAACAGGCGGCGCCTGGGGCTGTAGGTATGGCACAAACGGATTATACGCATGCATGTTGACCGGCATGGGCATTTGCGACATGCCAGCGTATACGTCATTGGGCGGCGGAGCGGGCGCCGATACAAAGTTGCGATCGCTCACGTACGCCTGCGAGTAGTTGCCCATGTGCGGCGTGCTGAATGCCACATGTGCCGTGGGAGCATCGCCGGCTGGTATTGTGTTGGATGAATACGAAGGCGGTGGCGGCTGCGGCATGTTTGGGTTGCTCTGGTTTGGACTGACCGCTACACTCTGCGGCTGTGCACCGTTTGTATTGTGTGGTGCGCCGCTTGGATTCTGTGGTGGACCGCTAGAGTTCTGGGGCAGACTGGGATACACAACACTGTCTATTGGCTGCGCCATGGCTTGTGTGTACTGCGGCCCAGGCCCTTGGTATCCGCTGGGCTCTGGCGCTCGGGGCTGCGGCGGTGCCTGCGACTGCTGCGGTTGCGATGTAACAGCATTACTTATGGCACCAGTGCTGGCTATTACGTTCAGTCCTTCAGCTGCCAAATTCTCTGCATCCGCACGTCGGCGTTGTTTAGCAGCCAACTGCGACTCGATAAACTTTGACATGGTCGGGTGCTGTTGCACGCCAACCAACTGTGGCAGCGGTGGTGTCCGCCGTACATCCATTTAGGTTTTTGTCTTGACAATATTTCTCTAACAGCTACAATAATAAAGAACAGAGAGGAATGGAATAAAACAAATGAAAGTGGCCTGTGCTTGAGGAAGAAAAAGATGTGGTGTGAGGAATATTCCACGAGTGAGATGATATAAAGTAAAATAAGGTAAAAGCTATTTCCTAAATGGTCAAGACATCTTTTCTTTTTTGTTAAAAGGAGAGAAAGAGCCAAGACCTTGCTCCTTTTATTTGCCTTTTCGCGAATCCTTCACTGCGCTCCCTTTTCGCAAAATAAATAATTTAAAAAAGGTCTCATGTTCATTTTTCGGCCAACCGATGTCTATGAGTGTGCTTGGAAATGATTTTGGCAGCCAGATAGCGCGTATTTTTCAAACATATTTTCATTGTCTCTTGGCATTTCAACCGCATTGTTGTCCTATTTCCAACATTTATATATTGGCAACGGTGGTCACTGGTGGGGGGTTTCGACTACCCAGGTCTTTTTGGGATTATCTGCGCTACATTGTATGAATATGAAGCTAAATTGGCCTCCTTTCCTTTTTAGCTGTCTAATTACGTAGGAGTCCACCATTCACTCCCTTCCCCTATATGCACCGTATGCAATGTGCGCACATATGCAGTGTGTCAAATGACAATCGTTCATGCTTGTTGCACACTTGCTGTGCTTTCCACCCTTTCTTGCACATGGCTAGCACAATTTGAAGACATATTTTTGCTCAGCTTTGCTCGTTTTTCTTGTGGGCGCGTGTCTAAATTATTTTTGTATTTCAGCATTTTGGGTATATGTGCTGGCCTGACCATTGTTTCAACTTTCTGCATTTCGAACAGTGTGTTCGGTCAATTTTTCTGGTCAATGCTTCCTTGATGAGTTTGTGCCAGGCAAGCGACCCTATTTAGAAAACTTCATTTATGCAGCAAAGTCAGCTAATGACAAAAGCGGCGTTTTTATTGATCTTGATTGAACGAGTAAATCTTGACAATTGGCTAAAGCGCGTCTCAAGGTTACCAGCTACTGTTTGTTCTGGAATAATATACGACGTGACAACACATTACGTATATCGTTTGTGTAGTATATTGAGAGTAATGCCAAATAATTTAACTCGAGCCAGAGTCCACGTCATTTATTTTAGCTAACGTTGGCGCGCATCCTGGTCAATATTAATTTTGATAATGGTAGCCAGTGCAATTTTGCCCACTGTCTCGAGAGACTCAATGTAATGGTCATTCAAATTGCTGTTTGCGGATTCTGCCTTGCATGAGAGCAAGTAGATGGCTTCGCGGAGACCAAAGTCGAGCAACATGTGCTCGTGTCCGAATTCCGATGTTTCCGCGCCAGAGATTGCCGCGGGATGCATGCGTTGCGTACGCACGGCCTTGATCGCTGCTGCGCCGCCCAATACAACTGCGCTGGCGTCGGCAAGCCCTGGTATTTTGGCGTGGTACACAGACTTGTAGTGCGCCTCGGCAATGCGTCGGGGCACCGCCCAGCTGGCATCAAAACTGTCGGCAGGATTGTGGCTGGTGTCCAGATTGCTTCGGAACAGCTGGCTCACAATGTGCTGCAGCAGCTCAGGCGTCACAGGATCACAAGCGTCCATGTTGGAATTAGGCGGAGCCAAGCTGCGTGTTCCTTGCGGCTCAGTGTCGCGAGCCATCGTGGTGTGGCCGCGGGGCTTGGACTTTATGAATCCGTTGTTCTGAGCAAATCCGTAGCAGTTGTACGCAAAGACAGCGTTTTTGGCGTACTTTACCCAGCGCGGAGCTTCGTACGGCACCATAGTGCTGGACTTGCGGTTTCGGTAGTGGTGCAGGAGCGCGGCGCCAAATAGCGTGGCGATTGGTACGGCTTCGGACAACGTAATGTTGCGGATGCTGTCGACCAGCCGGTTGACAAACGTATTAGGCCGGTCGGGCTCTGACCCAGTTGCATCTGTATACTGCTTTTCGCTTTGCACCTGGCTCTCGGGCCTTTGTGTGTGGCCTGTAAACTGTTGCTGTTGTGCTAAAGTGTGTGTGTAGTGCGGTGCTGACTGGTCAAACGCAGCGTATGGGTAGTTGTGTTCGTATCCGGCCTGAATGTTGGGCCGTGACAGCTGTGGACCCGGATACGGCGTGGCAGCTGGAAAAATTGGAGCCGATGGCGCTGATGTGTAGTTGTGCGGGTCCATGTCAAACACCGGCTGGCCGTGGCTCTGGTCATTGTAACCAAACGTTGAGTATTCTGCGTTGTGTGCCATTTCAGAGCGTGTTGAGCGCAAGTGTTGGTGTGGTGAGGCAGTGTAATCGCTAGGTTCGGGGTAGCTGGCTGCCAGTGGCTGCGATGCCATGTTGTGGTTGTTTGCCATCTCAGTAGTTGTATTGTCGATATTAGTCTGCGCATTCGCATATGTAATGACACTGGGTTGCTGTGAAAACACTACAGAGTGTGGGAGCGGGCCGTTCATCCTTTAGAATACAATTAATTTCAACTATATTAGTTCTAAAATAAAAAAAGGCAAGGAAATAATAAATGCAGACGAGAAGCAGGAAAAAGAAATGTCTGTGTGTGCTGCTTGAGCGGTATCCGCAATTGGCAATACATTTCAATACAGAGCAAGTCATATTTGGTTGTCTTCTCATGGATGATAAACAATTTTGTGGTGCTGAATTTCAAGATCCTTTTGCCAAGTCTGATTTATTCCCAAGAGAAGACAAAAGTGACGAGTTTGCTCGTTTTTCATTGTTTAAAATACCTTGCATATGTTCATGTATGCACACAAAGTGCACAGCGTCAAGTGACAGGTCACCCTCTTCTTCTGCTTGCTGTGCTGGAGCTGAATTAATTAATGCGTTGTAGAGGCAAATTATGCCAGAGGCGTGTTTAGAGTTCCTCCGGCAAAAGTAGCTTGTTAGGTTACGTTTTGTAAGAAATGTGACATAACATTTTTCAAAATGGTGGCGTTGTTTTGTACTTGCGTACCTAATTGTATTTCACGATCTAGAAATATACACATGACACTATTTATTTTAAAAGGTTAAACATTGAAAACAGGTTTTAGTTACATGCCTGTTCCTTCGTCAATCTTGATTTTAATGAGAGTGGCCAGAGCGATCTTGCCAACCACCTGCACAGTGTCGTTGGAGGCAGCGGATCCATGCTCGGCCTGGAGCAAGACAAGGTGTGTGGCCTCGGACAATGCGATGCCCATTACCATGTGCTCGTACTTGTACGCTGCATTGCTATCTGAATAAATGTTCTGGTGATTGGCACAAAGTGCCTTGATGGCCGCTGCACCGCCCAGCATCTGCACGCTTGCGTTGTGTATACCAGACTTTGTGTGATACACAAGGTTGTAGTAGTGCTCGGCAGTGACTTTGGGCACAGCCCAGCGGTCGTCAAACGCATCAACCAGGTTTCCGCCCTGAGGTGTGCTTCGGAACAACGAGCGAGCAATCTCCTGGATCATGTTGGGCTCCATACTGTCGGGGCTCGGTGGTTGCAGCAAATCACGCGTCCCTGTTGCCGTCATTCCGCGCTGAGTGGACTCTGTTTCCAGCTCCCGCGACTTTATAAACCCGTTGTCCTTGGCAAATCCGTAGCAGTTGTACGCGAACAGCGCATTGTTGATGCGCTTGACCCATGGCGACCTTTGGTACGGCACCATTGTCCCGGACTTGCGGTTGATACCGTGGTGCAGCACCGCTGCGCTCATCAGCGTTAGGGCTGGTGCCACGTCTGAAAACGACAGAGCGCGCATGCTGTCTTTGAGACAGTTTAGAAAGCTGTTGGCGCTGGCTGTAGGTGCAGTGTTCTGTGGTCCGCTTGTGGATTTAGGCGGCCGTGGCTTCTCAGATGTGTATGTGCTGGTCAGGGTTTGTGGGCCTGATGTATGGTGCGCTGGAATTGATGAGGGCCGCGCCGGGGTGTGGAGCGGTGGATAAGGATTTGGATAGTAATGTTCTGTGTGACCGCCTGTCATGTATATTGGCTGATTGTATTCGGCTGCTGGGTACGGGTACTGAGCCTGAGTTTGGGGAACATTTGCTTGGGGCAAGCTAGTCGAGTATGTCGAGTATGGTGGGTAGGGCAGCTGTTGTGGCAGCTGTTCCTGCATTGGCAATTGTTGTGTCTGGGGCAGCTGTTGTTCCTGTTTTGGCGACTGTTGTGTGTGTACAGGCGACTGTTGTGTGTGTACAGGCGACTGTTGTGTGTGTACAGGCGACTGTTGTGTGTGTACAGGCGGCTGTTGTGTGTGTACAGGCTGCTGTGGATATACAGACTGTTGTGCTGCATGCACTGGGTTATCTACCTTAAACGGCGCTGCCTGCTGTCTAACTGGAATACCACCGCCATTGGTTACTATCGTTCCTGTGCTGCTCTGCACATCCGACGCAATGTCAGTCGGGGGATACCCAATACCCTGCTGAGAAACTACATGTGTGTTTAGCTTTTGCCTCCGAGACAGCGGTACAGACTCCATTTCCCAAAAAGGAAGCACAAGTATGCAATAAAAAATAAAGAAACAAAGCGAGAAAAGGAAAGACGTTGGTCGCACGATGAGATGTTTATGCCGAGAGTATAAATTAAGGTCTCTATTCGGAATCAACAATTTGTTTTGGTTGCAGATATATGTGAGATGTAAGGAAAAGTGCGTGGAAGAAATAAAAATGCAAACAAATCGCGGGAATTCCTTTTTAACAGGCTATATACCATCGTGTTTCAACGACATGTAGATTCCTTGGCAAGGCAGATGACACACGCTACGTCGTGTGAATACAACGGTAGCATGCCACTCGCCATAAACAAAAAGTCTATACTTTTGGCAAAAAACGGAGGGCAACATGCGTTTGACTATGAAACAGTGCAAGATTCAAACATATCCTCCTGAAATCAAAATGCTTAGCGTGCTGTATGACGTTTTCAATTTTCCCCTGGTGCTACATTTGGTTTTTGGGAGTGAGCAAGTGACCAATTATTTGACATGCGGACAGCGACAAAAGACGTGAAACGAATGCAGTTCCCATGCAACTTGCGTTTATGGATTGCGCAGCCAAGTAGAGTGCTCGGTCGACACACGTGTTTTATGGATGAATAATCAACATATATTACTCAATTGCCGAGTAATGGCTATGCAAACAGAAGCCGACAGCGCCTATTTTTAATAGGGCTTACCAAAGCATCATTCGGGGCTCAACAGGAGTCACATGACACGCGCCCATTTATGCAGGCAAACGAGTTTGACGGCTAAATTCGTTGATCGGCGAACATTTGGGCTGACGCGTGATTGACGCGCTTTTTTTGCATTATCTTCTTTTACTTTTGATGCGTAAATTCTTGGCTGCATACGGCTTACATTTGATGTATATTAAAGCAACTACTCTTTACACCACAGAGGCACGCATTTGATTACCGGAGCTACGCGGTGGAATAACTAGCAGCAGTACGCGAGACAGCAGACTAAACCATGGGGCCAACGGCGTCGCGGGTAGTGTCTACGCACTCTGATAACTCGGTGTATTCGAGCAGCGCAGATAACAACACTGATAATGACAGCACATCAGATAGCGGTGAGACTAGCGGTTTGGAGCTGGACAGAAATGAAAACGATGATTCAGCCAAAGAAGAAAAGTCAGAGCAGAGTGAATCAAATGAGTCAGAGCAGAGTGAATCAAACGAGTCAGAGCAAGAAGAGTCGGGTACAGAGAAGCGCACAAACGGCAATGGCACTGCGGGCCGGCGATTGGAAGCAGATTACAGCAGCCATACAGACCAGCCGACATCACCAGCACATGTAGACGATTCAGCAGATGAGGGCGACGAGGAGTTTGTGCAGTCCGAATCAGATGGAAACACGACAGAACAGCAGCTGTCAGACGAGAACACGACAGAGCTGCAACAGTCGGACAGCGACGATGGGCTGGAACTGCGGCGGCGACGCATTTCGACTCGGCTCAGGGACAACAAAGGAAACAGCGAGCAGACAGAGAGCCGGGGGCTGCGGCGGCTGCGACGTGGGCGGCGAGAAACCATAGCGACGAGCCGACAGCGCGCGAGCCAAGAGCTGGAGCAGGGCAGATGCGACAGCCAGACCGGATACGCATCGAGCCCGTCTGGAACACGACGGCTGCGGCGGGGGCACGCAGACAGCATGCACTCGCCATTGGCTGGGCGCCGGAATGTGTCCGACAGTGTGCGCTTGCCGCTGGCTGGACGGCGCGGCGGATTCGACAATAGCAGCACCGAGGGCGCAGCCAACAATATCACGCCACGTGTGGTGCAGCAGTCACCCACACAGACAAGGCGCAAAGTGGCGCCATCACTAGTGGCGGCACTGGCAGATCCCGGCACAGAGTCGGCGACAACAGAGCCAGACGGGCCTGTATCGCCACCACCGCCGGTCATTGATAAGCCGCGAGAGGAGCGCAGCTACAAGGAGTTTTTCCCTGATCTGAACGTACACATGCCATTGGCTGTGCAGTTTACGGGCGTGGAGCCCAGCGAGCTGGATGCGCAGCTGGTGAAGCTGGCACGCAGCGACGAGGGCCTGTCGACACCAGTGTCATCGGGTGGCGAAACTGAGCGACCGGCCACAGCGTCGCGTACGCCCAGCAGCTTGTCGATAAAGCTGGTGTTTAGCGATCCAGACAGCGCAGCTGCATTGGCGCCGCCGCCGCCTTTGCGCACAGGAAAGTCAGCGCAGTCGTATGCGGGCACACCACAGTCATCGGTCGTGGTGCTGGCGCCAAAGCGGCCAGTCGTCGGGCTGCCTGAGACCCGGTTCCGCCGACTGGACGTGAGCACCACCAGCAAGCCGTTTGTGCGGCCGGAGGGCCACTACATTCGCAATGTCGAGCTGACCGAGAAAGATCTGGCCGAGCGCGTCGAGTACGACTTGGACGACGTGGACTGCGAGTGGCTCAAACGGGTAAACGCAGAGCGTGTGGAGCAGGGTCATGCAGAAGTTTCGGCAAAGCTTCTGGAAGGCATCCTGGACAACATTGAAAAGGAATGGTTTGATCTGGTCAAAGACGTGCAAAGGGCGATTTCGGCGCAGCAGCAGGAGCAGCTGCCGGCAGAAGAGTCGGCGTGTGCAATCTGCGGTGAAGAAGAGTGCGACAACACGAACGCGATTGTGTTCTGTGACGGATGCAATCTGGCGGTGCACCAAGACTGCTACGGCGTGCCGTACATTCCTGAGGGCCAATGGCTGTGCCGCCGCTGCATGCTGTCGCCCGACCACGATGTGACGTGTGTGCTGTGTCCACAGCGAGGCGGCGCGCTAAAGAAGACTACGACAAACAAGTGGGCACACGTTCTATGTGCGCTGTGGATTCCCGAAGTTGGCATTGCCAACACGGTGTACATGGAGCCGATCGACAGCATCGACCAGATTCCGCGCTCGCGCTGGCGGCTGAGCTGCCACCTGTGCCACCGTCGCGCCGGCGCATGCATCCAGTGCACCCACCGCCAGTGCTTTACGGCCTTCCACGCTACATGCGCTCGACGTGCGCACCTGGCCATGTCAGTCAAGCCTGACCGCCGCACAGGCGACCCAGTGTTCCGCGCGTACTGTGAGCGCCATACGCCAGCCAGCCATACGCAGTCTGTGGACCTGCAGGCACCGCTTAAGCTCGGCCCTGCACACCGGCCCCTGCAGCTGGCCGACAACGCGCAATGGCCGCCACTGCCAGCCACCGTGTTGGCTCAGCCTGATGCGCGCGACCTGCAGCAACGCGCAGCGGCAGACAACGACGACGCGTCGCTGCAGCTGACGGCACGCGTATTCAACGCGGCGCGTCCAGTGCTCAATGAGTTTGTGTTTGGGCGCGTAGCCGAGCGCATGCCATACCATCGGCTGGGGCTGCTGCAGCGCGCACGGCTAGTGGGCATGGTTGCGCGGTACTGGGCCCTGAAGCGCAGCATGCGGCACGGTGCTCCGCTGCTGAAGCGCCTGCATTTGGAGCCGTGGACCGCATCGGTGACGCAGCAGCATGCGCGCGACATGGCGGAGGAGCAGCGCCAGTCCGTTGTGCGCCGCATCCGCACAGATCTCGAGCGAGTGCGCCTTCTGACCGAGTGTGTGCGCCGCCGTGAGCGCGAAAAACTGCGGCGTGCGCGTCTACAGGTCGAGTACCTGCGACGTGTGGTGGATCCACTGACTCCGATTCTGCTGCCTGTTCTGGACGAGCTGATTCAGAAGCGCGATCCACGCGGCGTGCTCGGCCGCCCAGTAACCGAGGCTGAGGCTCCAGACTACTTTGAAATTGTGAAGCAGCCGATGGACTTTGGAACTATGCGCACGACGGCAGCCACCGGCGGGTATCTGAGTGTGGACGACTTTGAGCGCGACTTGCTGCTGGTTGTGGCAAACTGTATGACGTACAACCAGCCCGGTACGTATTACTTTCAGCTGGCTGCGCGGGTCAAGCGGCATATTGAGCGGCTAATCGCCGATGTGCGCCAAGAAGTGAGCCGTCTGCCGATTGATCCGGTCACAGGCTGCTTGCAGGTTGCGATCAGTCCCGAGATATTTACCTTTACTTTGGATGTGCCGCCGATGCCTGAAATTCTGGACGGAATGTCTGACCACGAGCTAGGCCCAAATTCCGATCAGAAGCTGGTTCAGGAGCCAGAGTCTATTGCGGTAGCTGCGGAGGAGTCTAATCAAGAGCCGGGAGCTGCTGTGGGGGAATCTAATCAGGAGCCAGAGCTCAATCCGCAGACGGTGACGACACCGGTAGCAGAGCCACGGATTACGCGATCTCGCCAACAGCAGCAGCAACAGAAAGCAGAAAAGCAGCCAGACAAACAGCCAGAAAAGCGGCAACTCACACTATTTGAACAGCTGTCAGTACCACCGCCTGATGTGCGCAAAAGCATGCGTGGACGGTTTGCGCATTACCACTCGGACGAGGTGATGCCAGACAGCGACATTCCTGATGACATCAACGTGCTGGGGCAGCGGCTACGAGGCAGTCCGGCGAAGCGCAAGGCACCAGATGCTCCAGAGGAGACGCGCAAGCGTGTGCGCACGATGATACCCAACGGCACAGCAGTGTGGGCGAAGATGGAGTCGTACCCGTGGTTTCCAGCAGAGACGCGCAGCCCAAACGACAGTGATGTGCCCGAAAGTGTGGCAGGCGGTGGGCACAGGGAGGAGGCGACGCTGCTGGTGCGATTTTTCGGCGCATCGGCTGCGCAGTGGCGGTGGGTGTCGCCCAAGCAGGTGTGTCCATTGGGCGTGGACGCACAGACCGACCAGAACCTGTATCGTGCCCGCAAGGCGCGGTCGAGCAACATGGTCAAGAGCATCCGGGTTGCATACGCCGAAGCGTGCACAGCAAAGGACATTCAGCCACTGGCCACACTGGACTAGGTTAGTGGCGCGTTCCACTACAACAATGGAATAAAAGTTTGTGTATGATAATATCCAATAAACCCCAACACGCTGAATGTTAATTAATAACTGGCAGTAAACAACCTAGTTGTTGCAATTATCGATAATGGCGCCCTGGTTCACTCGGCAAGTTTTAATTCTCCCTAAAGCTATCCCAAATAAAAGCACAAACGATCAAATTTCAATCAAACAAAAGGTAAATAATTAGCGAGAGAAATAGGCGCTTAAGTAAACATGTTGGTGAGGTTAGATGTCGTTGACGTTCCAAACAAACAGGAATCGCCGGGTGACAGTTCCTGGTCGCCGTTCCTTGGCTTCACCGACGACTTCGATGACAGTGCTGGCACCCGAGTCGCGGCGCTCAAGAGGAGGCGCATCTGATTCGTCTGACGACTGGACAAGAGTCGAGTCGGGTTTCCGGCGCAAATCGCCGACGCTGCTGGAGCGGCGCACCGCACGCATGCGCTTCTTGGCAGGCGGCGCAGCGGGCTTCGCTGCGACAAGCTTTGTAACGTCGAGCTTTGTGACAGCGGGCTCGACCACAATGTCAAATGTCGTGGGCTTGCCAAATGCCATGGCAACAGGTTTGCGCGCATTCGTCACGAGAACAATCTTCTTGCGGTCGCTACTGTTGTTGTTGTCGACGGCAGCAATGCTGGTCAGCGTGGCGCCCTCGAGCTCTTCCTCCTCGTCGTTGTAGCTTGCAGTGGGATGGCTAGAAGAGAATCCGGTGGGCTTGGACACCTTGATCTGCTCAAACAGGGCCGGCTTCTTGGTAGGCTCGAACAGGGCTGGTTTCTTGATAGGCTCAAACAGGGCCGGCTTCTTGATGGGCTCAAACAGAGACGGCTGCTTCTCAATGTTCTGCTTGATACGCTCCACAAAGGCACGCTTGGCCGACTCGTTATGAGAGGCGGGCAGCATGTCTCGGGTGCGGGCGCTAACAACATCGAGCTGGCGGCCGCTCATACGCAGCGACTCGGCGGCCGCCTCAAACTCATGCGAGCGCCATGCCTTGCGCTGGCGCAGACGGAAGCGAGCAAACTCGCAGCTCGGCACCGCGTTGTGCTTGAGCTCCTTGAGCCACACATCGCGGTCGGCCAGGGTATCGAGCAAGATATACACGCGGCACTGCCACTCGCTAAACTTGAAGAGCGTCGCGTCGTCTTCGTCGGCGAGCAGCAGGCTCATGTCGTCGGACCGTTTGGACGACTCGGAGACCGACAGCTGGCTGATGGATGGCATCGGGTGCAGCTGCGCGTCAGCCTGCATTTGACGGGCGCGGTCGAGCGACGCGACAGCAGATTTGCGCGGGAAGGCAGACTTGCGGCGGTGACGATCGGTCATGGCCAGCGGCGACAGGCGCAGCTCGAGTCCCGATGGGCCAATGCTGACCAGGTCGGACTCGGGCAGGCCGGCGTCGTGCAGATGGAACAGCGAAATCTTGGCCACAGGCGGCGCACTGCGCACCTCGTCGGCCTCGCAGTCGTAGAACAGAATGCGCGTGCAGCTCAGCACTGCCCAGTACCGCTTCCACGTCGACACGCGACCACTGCGTGTAAACACGCTGAGGAAGCCGCGCAGCCGTGGCATGCGGTCTTGCTCGTCAATGGCCGCCCACTGCTGCTCCATGCGCTGCTGGCGCTCGTGCAGCTGGTCGCGCTGCGATGTCTCGCGCTCGCGGCGAATGCGCTCGGCACGCTCGGTCACAGTCTCGTGCACAATAATGCCGTACTCGAGCACGACTTCCATCTCGACATGAGCGCCGCCGCGCATGGTTACCTGGTCCTGGTTAACTACGGGCAAAGTAAACGTTGCGCGCCGCTTTTCGCGTCTGTCTACGCGCAGATCCAGAAATAGCTCGCCCAGGGGCTGCGGGGTCGAGCTTATTGTTGACGCGTTGGAGAACGCGCGTAGCCGTGGTCCGTTGTAATTGATTTCATGAGCCGATGCTGTGGTGCTGGTGCGGCTACGCGGCAGGTAGCTCGACAGCCGTGAAATAGCCGGGTGCTGGGCAAACTCGGCAAACGAGCCGCCGCGTGCGCGTGCGTCACACATAACCTCCGACTCAGGCTCAAGAGCTGCGCCGTGAGTCTGGATCTCCACATGGCGACCCTGCTCATCGCAGGCAAGCCCGCGAGCCACGCCGTCGTTTTCGAGGGCTGCGTCCTCGGCCAGCGCAGGCATTGTGCCGCAGTCGCCCGAGCCGGTGTACGCCGGGTCGTTGGCAATGGCCTCGAGTCCGTCGTTCTTGTTGCGGAAGATCTTGCGCAGCCCGCGGCGAATCTTTGCTGTTGTGCGCGTCGAGCTGTTGGATGCCAGCGACGGCGTCGACTCGTTGGGCTGGCGCCGTGGCAGCATGCGACCGGCCAGAACACTGCCGGTGCGCACGCGCTGTGGGTGCGGATGTGTGCCGTACACGCCCAGGTTAAACGTAAACTGCCGTGCAACGTCAAACACAAATGTGTCGTTCATCTTGCTGGCCCACACTTGCGGGCCCTTGGGCTTGGACTGCACGGGCGGAATCACAAAGCGCTCGTCGTTGACCTGCGCCGTGCACTGCAGGTTCATTGGCTTCTGCGCGCCCAGCTGCCGCACCTCGAGCACCTTGACCACAAACATGCCCTCGTTGCTCATGTCTGCATCAAAGTCAAGCCCAGACACCTCGCTGGTTGCGTGCACGCTGGACCGCCGTGGCCGCCGCTGCCGGCTGCCTGCCGAGCTGCTGTTTGTGCGATACGATGCTTTGGATGTCGACGGTGCTCGGTCCGCCCCCAGCGGCAGCGCCGATGATGACTCACGCGCTGCATTGTTAATCCACTCGAGCAGCTCGGGTGCCACTGCGCTGTCTGACTGTCCGCGCACATGCACGCGTGCCTTGGCCCCGTCGCTGTCGTCGCTCAGATACAGCGACTCGTGGCTGGCCTTGGCCCGCAGCGAGCCGCCTGACGTCTTATCCACCACCACCCAGCTGTCCTCAACCGCAGACATGATAATATATAAATGGCGTGTATAATGTGTAATGCAGACGCTAGTGTCTTTAATGTAACAATGTTGATAAAACCTCCTTTATAATTTACAGCAGGAAGCCTTATGCGCTTTTAGTGTGCTTGCAAAAGAGAAATAATTAGACGGAATGGATGCGATGGAGTGAAAATGTGGAAAGACTGCTAGAAAGAGAAGCCTGCGGCTGAGAAGAGGAAGAGCGGCTTTCTTTTAAAGCTATCTGCGTCTGAAACGCGAGAGCAGCTTTGCGCGGGAAACAAGCTGAGGGACAGGCAAGGTGCACTTTTCTGATGATCCTTGAATGTTTACATTCCCTCAACGACCCCCCCTCACCACCCACCCCTTGGCCGTCCTTTCTATTCCTTTCTGAACATGCCAATCCCAAAATACCTTACAAAGCCCTTTTACTCTATCGCACACTATTTCCTTTGCAAATCTTGGAGATGGGTGCTGATTTGTTTACGCCTTTCCTTGTACTTTCAAAGCGTGACCGATGCCAGCCCACCTTGAATCTCGCTCGTCCAGAAAAGGGACGAAACGTTCATTTCTTTGCAAACAATCCATTTTACCGTCCCCTCGCTCGCAAGAAAAGCTAGCTCACAATCGCCGGTTTGTGCCGATTTGGGAGTTGCCCAGTTCATTTCTGTTTACATTAATTATTGCGTGCGGTTAATCGGCCCTTTATCCTTTTTCTCACCTCTCGCCACAGTAGCTTCGGGGGTGACAACTTGAGCCCAATATCTAGTACTATTTCTCGACCAACATGCACAACGCGGCGATCTTCTCTATTTTCACCCGGACAAAATAGAGCTCGTGAACACAAAAATGCACACTACACTATCATGTCCCGCAAGGGTTTCATTGCTGCCCAAATAAATATTCATGCTGTCTGTCACGGGAAAATTGCCCTCGTTGTTCTCGCTGCCCCTGTGCTGTGGGTTTTGACGTTGGCGCATTTCCCGTTAGTATAGTGTTGTTTTGGCGTCTGCTTCAAGCGGCTGCGCATTATGCGCCATTTTCCTTTGTTTATGCTGCGCTGTTTCTACATCCAAAATACTATTGATGCGCATGTGAATTTCTCGGAGGTGTGTGCAGTCAAGCTCTATTTTGATTCAGAGTGAAGTGATTACGAGATTTTCTCAAGAGCAAGTTTGTTTTGGCTATGGCATCACATCTGTCAGTTTAAGCTCCGACAATGTCATATTTCTCGTTTAGCCATGTATAAAGTTTGAACCTTTGCGCTTTTTACAAAACATCGTCATGCATATTTCGTGCTGCATTATTTATGTTTTAAAATTGGACGTTGGAGATATTGGCACATGAATGCTTGGTTGTGGAAATCAAAAGGAAAAAGCGTAGCCATATGGATACAAACAAACAAGCATTGTCTAGATGGTTTTGGTCAGTATCCGCTTTTGAAGTTCTAGCAATATACCCGCACAATGCTTTGTTTTTAAAACAACGGTTTTGGCGCTGGTTTTGTGTTTCAGCACTATGCAAATGCGTACTTTTTGAGTCAAGAAAACAAAAACAAGCCAAACATTGTTGCCTCTAACTTTTAACATCCAGGGTCTGCAAGTAGCTTGTCTTTTGCGAATATATATTCAAAGTTGCATCACGCCTGCTTAAAATGGTTTAAACGATGGCAACAAAAAGCATGTGTGACTGCTCGGCTCGGCTCGTACGATCGAGCTGCATAATGTCGCTGAGCCGGTTCAGGCAGCCTATCTCATTGGCCAAAGGTCTCGACTTTTTCCCCAACGACAAGTCACACTTTAAAAATTTTTATTGCCAGCTCGAAAAAGACAAAAAATTTCTGTTTGGCCAACCGCTCTCACCTTTTTTCTCTCTACTTTTTCTTTTATACATTATAGAGCACTATTCTTTTAAAATGGTTGTGTCGGCGTCAAAGCAGAAGCGCATGGCCGCAAAGGCATCCAAGGGCGCTAAAAAGTCCGACGACACCAAGGACTTGGGCAAGTCGATGAAGGACCTCAAGCTCGAAGCCATCAAGTCGACAGACCGCTCGGCAACGGGTGTGCTTACATCGAACAAGCAGGGCCGCGATATCCACATTGACTCTTACACTCTGTCGTTCCATGGGCGCATGCTTATTGAGAATGCGCGCGTGGAGCTCAACTACGGTAACCGCTACGGTCTGCTGGGAGACAACGGGTGCGGAAAGTCGACCTTTTTGCGGTCGATTGCCGAGGGCGACATTGAGCTGCCGCCGCACATGGACACGTACCTGCTGAGCGAGGAGGCAGAGCCAACTGACCTCGACCCGATAGAGTACGTGGTGAAGGCAGCGCGTGACGAGTATGCACGGCTGGAGAAGGAGCTCGAAGACATGCTGGCAGATGATGGCGGTGACAACCCATTGCTGGATGGCATCTACGAGCGCATGGACCAGATGGACTCGAACACATTTGAGCCCCGTGCGGCTGAGCTGCTGTACGGACTTGGGTTCGACAAGGAGCGCATGAAGTCGCCGACCAAGAGCCTGTCGGGAGGCTGGCGTATGCGCGTGGCCCTGGCGCAGTGCCTGTTCCGGCGGCCCACGGTGCTGCTCCTGGACGACCCGACCAACCATCTGGATCTGCAGTCGGTCGTGTACCTGGAAGAGTACCTCAAGACGTACACGCGCATTCTGCTCATTGTCTCGCACTCGCAAGACTTTTTGAACAGCGTGTGCACCAACATTGTGCACATCACGCCCAAGCGGCGCCTGGTGTACTATGGCGGTAACTTTGACACGTTTGTGCGCACCAAGCAGGAGAACGATGTCAACCAGATGAAGGCCTACGATAAGCAGCAGGACGAAATTGCTCACATCAAAAAGTTCATTGCCTCGGCAGGTACGTACTCGAACCTGGTGCGCCAGGCCAAGTCGAAGCAGAAGATTATCGACAAGATGGAGGCCGATGGGCTGATTGAAAAGATTGAAGTTGATCGCAAGATCAAGTTCCGCTTCCCTGATACCACGCGCCTGCCGCCGCCGGTGCTCAGCTTCTCGGACGTATCGTTCAGCTACGACGGCAACATCAAGCACGCTCTGTACCGCAACGTCGATGCCGCCGTCGACATGGACTCGCGCATTGCGCTGATTGGCCCCAACGGTACCGGTAAGAGTACTCTGCTCAAGCTCATGTCGGGCGACCTCGAGCCGACAGAAGGCCGTGTGCAGCGTCACACGCAGCTGAAGCTGGCAAAGTACAGCCAACACTCTAATGACCAGCTCGACGGAGACAAGTCGCCGATCGACTACATGCGCTCGCGGTTTGCAAAGGTGTCCACTGACATTGACTTTTGGCGTCAGCAGCTCGGCCGCTTCGGCCTGTCGGGCAACCATCAGACCAACAACATTAACACTCTGTCGGACGGTTTGAAGAGCCGCCTGGTGTTTGCCGAGATTGCCCAGGAGGCCCCTGGTATCATCCTATTCGATGAGCCGACCAACGGTCTGGCGCCTGAGGCCATCGACGGTCTGGCCGATGCCATTAACGAGTTCAACGGCGGTGTGGTCTTGGTGTCTCACGACTTCCGTCTTATCAGCCAGGTCGCCAAGGAGCTGTGGCTGTGCGAGGGCAAGAAGATTGTCAAGTTTACTGACTCTATTGCAGCGTACAAGGAGAGCTTGCGCAAGCAGGTCACTCTTTAAATACGTGGGATTTTTCTATAGTAGAAAAATAAAATGTTTATTAACATTTTTGGCTTGGTGATTTGTGTTTGACAATGTAATACGTTAACGTCATTCTTTGAATGCGTCGAACCAGACAGTTTGATAACCTATGAATAGGCGAAAATATATTCTAAAAATGTATGAAACTGTATTCATTGCGTGGTTTGCCGAACCTTTCTGTTAAAAGGAATGTGCTCCAAGCCCAGAACGAGTAGAAATCCGACGCCAGTAAAAGCTGCGCCGCCAATAAACACCCTTTGTAGCGCCTGCACGTAGTAGTGGATCAGCTCTGTGCGAATGCCATCTGGCAGCCCCGAGTTATATATAGCACCTTGGTCATTCAGCGAGGCAGAGAACACGCTTGCGTACTCTGGGTATCGGGCAGATAAAAAGTCAAGCTTTGGAATCACTGTGTTTTGAAGCACGCTCTGCAATATGGCTATCCCAACACTTGATCCCAGGACTCGCATAAACATAAACAGTGTGGTTGCCGATGCCATGTATTTAACCGGTGCTGCCTTTTGCGCGGCAATTAGCAACGTTTGAATAATAAGCCCCAGTCCAATTCCCATGAGCAACATGAATCCAATTTGCTTCCCGGCGCTAGTGTTTTCATCAAATAGAATGAGTAAACCGCAGCCAATGCAGTATGTAAATGTGCCGAAAATAATGACTGGGCGATAGTGGCCAGTCCTAGACACCAAAATACCAGTGCCAATCGATACTACTGCAACGCTAATAAGATAGGGCAGCAAATGCAATCCCAGGGCAAGAGCGGTGGAGTTTTTAACGACAGAGTACCATATCGGAACAAAGAACATCACCGTGTACATTCCGACCCACAAGAAAAATTGGCTGATTACTGCCAAACACACATTGCGCTTGGTAAATAGGTGCAATGGGACAATTGGATCCGACGCTGCTTTCCACTCGACAATTATAAATGCGCCAATTAGCAAGACGCCAAACACAAGCAGACATACCACGCGAGCAGAGCTCCACGGAAATGTTTTCCCGCCCCAAGTCAGCCCGAGCAGCAACATGACCACAGCGCCAATCAACACCAGCGATCCAAGTATGTCAACCCTTTTGAGCTTTCTCCAGAATGAGTCTTGTGGCAGCGGCAACCGCAAAGACGTAAATATCAAAATGAGAACTACGGCGGCAATTGGGAGGTTAATTAGAAAAGCCCAGCGCCATGATGCCTTATCGGAAAATACGCCTCCAAGTACAGGTCCAACCGTGGAAGAAACAGTCCAAAAAATATTCAGGCCACCAAAGTACACTGGTCGCTCGTCTTCGGTGGTCAAATCTGAGGTAATTATAAAAACCATTGCCAGTAACCCGGCCCCGCCAACACCTTGTAGTGCCCGGCCGAAAATTAGCACGCCCAGGCTTTGCGCCCAACCGCAGGCGGCACTGCCAGCTGCAAATAATAATATAGCTGATGTCAAAACAGGTACACGTCCAAATATATCGCTTAAACGACCATAGAGAGGCTGTAGCGCAGTTGTGGTTAACATGTATGCTGTTGAAATCCAAGTAGCATTGGATAGAGCGTGGAATTCGGCAGCAACATCTGGAACCACTGTGGTTACAACGGTAAGGTCAAAACTGGCTAGGAATAATGTTGCGGATAGCGACAAAAACACAAGTATGCGTTGAAATACCGGCATATCTGAGAAAAAGCGGGTGTGTCTGCTGCCATTGGTATTTGTATCTATAACATGTGTGGTTATTAAACTAACAGCATCCAGCTGTATTTCATTGTATGGATTTTTTCTGTTGCCGTCCATAATATAATTGGTGTATATAGTCGGTGTTTAAATAAAAAAATTGTGGTGCTAGGAATAAACAAAACTCAAGTTTTCAGAACAAGCCATGATTTGAAAACATTTGCTTTAAATGCCAAATAAGCATCTGTGCAAGCCACACGACTGACCATGAATTAGAGCGTGTGAATGCGTTTTTGTTGAATTGTTAAAGACAAAAGTATCCGTAATAGTAATAAAACAGTGTGGCACACTTGCGTTAATATATTTTGATAAATGCCAGCTTTATACGTTAGTTCATTTTTATGTTTACCTATAGCTGTGCATTTGCAGAGAAATGCACAAAGTATTTATATCATCAAGCTGATAATTTTATATAGGTATACTTTATTGTAGCCGATTTGGCGATTGAAGAAACTTTTTCAACCGGCATATCTATTCTTTAAATATTACTAACTTTTTAAAATGGTCAACGAATTAGCGCATGTCACAGCACCAAACGGAGCTATTCAGCTATTTCTCGAAGAATATTACATGTCCGGCATCCGATCGCTCTTGTACGATACAGAAAACCGCATATCTTCATTAGAAATTGATATGCATGAGCTATTTGAGTTTAACTACGAACTGGCAATGTCGCTACTGCGTTCACCGACACGCTATCTTCCGCTGTTTAACCAGGCGTGTGTAGCAGCTCAGTATGCTTTGAAACTTTATGATGAAGATATGGTACACAGATGCATTGTGAAAGAATATGTTCAAGTACGCGTAACTCATTTGCCCAATCACCCAACACTGCAGCGCACACGCGTTCCAGGGTCCAAGGATACAGGTTGGCTGCTAAGCCTGACAGGCACTGCAGTTCGCACTGGAATAGTTAAAATGATGGAAATGCACAGACTCTACTTGTGTCTCAAATGCCGCAAAACTTTTCGAGTATACGCTGACATCCAAATGTATAACATAATACCCAGACCTACAAAATGCCTGGCTCTTGAATTTGAGTTTTGTGATTCCACTACATTTGTACCTGTCGATCCCTCACTCGACAATTGTCTACGGTGTGTTGACTACCAAGAAATAAAGGTACAGGAGTATATGGACCGCTCAAGACCAACTGCAATTCCACGAGCCATTGTGGTTGTGCTGGAACGCGATCTAGTTGACAAAGCCAAGTCCGGCGACTCGGTTACAGTTACAGGGGTAGTGACGTGTCGGTGGCGGCCAGTGGTGGCAGGTGAGCGGCCAGACATTGCGGTGGTGATACGTGCCAACAGCATCAGCGTGCTCAGCGACCAGGCGTCGCAGATAGCCATAACCGAAGAGCTGCGCGAAGAGTTCCGTGCGTTCTGGGCGGTGCGGGCTAATACACCGATGCGAGCGCGCGACGAGATTGTGGCCAGCATGTGTCCGCAGGTATACGGCTTATTCTACATCAAGCTGGCAGTGTTGTTAGTGCTGATAAGCGGTGTGGCGCGCAGCGATGAATCCGGACTGCGTGTGCGCGGCGAGGCACACATGCTGCTGGTCGGCGATCCAGGCACAGCAAAGTCACAGTTTCTCAAGTATGCAGCGAAGCTGGTGCCGCGTTCAGTGCTGACCACAGGAATTGGCTCTACCAGTGCTGGGCTGACAGTGACGGCAGTGAAGGACGGGCCCGAGTGGCAGCTCGAGGCCGGTGCGCTGGTTCTGGCGGACCGTGGGCTGTGCTGCATCGACGAGTTTGGCAGCATTCGCGAGGCCGAAAAGAGCACAATTCTTGAGGCCATGGAGCAGCAGAGCATTTCGGTAGCCAAGGCGGGCATTGTGTGCAAGCTCAACGCAAGATGTTCGGTGCTGGCAGCGATGAACCCTAAGGGCAAGTACGATGTGCACTCATCGTTGGCTGTCAACACAGCACTGTCGACGCCGCTGTTGAGCCGTTTCGATCTGGTGCTGGTGCTGCTGGACACACACGATGAGCAGTGGGATGCACATGTGTCGTCATTTCTGCTCGGCTCGAGAGACGGCGAGGAGGCAGCGCCGGGCAGCGACGGCGAGCAGGACGTGTGGGGGTTTGACCGGTTGCAGGCGTATCTGGCGTTTGTCAAGACAGCATTTCAGCCCGAGACCACGCCAGCCAGCGAGCAGGTGCTGACGCGGTACTATCAGCTGCAGCGGCAGCGCGACACGCTCAATGCGGCACGCACCACGATCCGACTGCTGGAGAGCCTGATCCGGCTGGCTCAGGCACATGCACGGCTGATGTTCCGCAACAAGGTACTGCTGGCTGACGCAGTGATCGCAGTGGTTCTGATGGAGTCGACGATGCTGTCGGCGTCGATTCTGGGCGCCATTGATACGCTGCACACGACGTTTCCTGAGGACTCGGATCTGTTTTACGCCGAGCTGGAGAGCCTGGTGCTGCGGCGCCTGGACATGGGGCACTTGGGCGGAGGCAGCCAAGTAGTTTAAGGAATGTGTTTGTATTGGCTGATAGTACATGTGGTCACAGATTAAAGCGTATATTTTAAAACAACCAGAGAGAAAAGTGGAGCTGCCTTGATCTTTATATGCAGCTCCTAACTAGCATTCATCTTGCTGGTTTGACGGCTGTGGATGTGGAGTTTGTAATATTGGCTGTCACTTGGGGCACCACCGTACAAACGTAATTATGCAAGTGTAGAAATTGTGTGCTGGCTAGATGTACTGGCGCGAGTTGTCCAGCGCCGACTCGATCTCCTTGGACGTGGGGTCCAGCGAATGGCCGATCTGGAACTCGAGTGCGGCCTGGCGGCAGCGGCCCAAGTCCATCAGGGCGCGACCCATGCGGAAATGACCCTTTCCCCAGCCGCGCTTGAGCCGTGTTACGACCTCGGTATCCCAGTACGCCTCGGACGGGTGGCCCAGACTCAGCAGACAGGCAGCTCGGTTCGACAGCATGACAGCAGCCTCCTCGACAATGGTCTGGCTCGGGTCCCACATGGGCCGCTGCTGCGCAATGTTCATCGCCTCGGTATAGCGCTGTGCGGCCTCAAAGTGGCACTGGGCGCGGAACATGTTGTTGCCCTCAAGCTTCAGCTTCTGCACGGCCTGTGCCATCTGTGGGTTCGGCGGCGGCAGCGCCATCTGGTTGGCGCCGAGCTGGCGTGTCAGAAAGTTGTGTGCAGAGTAGTCTGCATCGCATTCGGAGCACACCTGCTTCTTGTGTGCTGTGCAATGCAACAGGCCTTCAATGAGCGTGGCCGCGGGCAGCGACGGCAGTTCGTGTGCGGGTGCATCAGCGCTGGTTGGAAACACGGGCCGGGGGCCAAACGGAGCGCCGGGCATTGTGGATGTACTGTGTTGAATTAGATGAGAATACAGCTGAACAGCAAGTGAAATAAAGAGGAGCGCAGTTGTGCAAATCGAAAATGAGTGAGTGTATGCGCTGGCAGCAGCCAGCCAATCATGCAGCGTGATGGCTTTTGAGAAGTTAGCTGGGCGGTTAGCGACAGCGACGGCATTTTAGGAGAGGACAGCCGAGCCTCGGAATCGGCAGACTCGACTTCCGACTCCAGCAATGAGATGGGCCGGCTCATCATGGATGTGGATCGAGAACAAAGGGCGGAATGATAACAGATTGCTGAATGAAAACTTTTGCCTAACTACCAATTTATTATACCCGCAATAAAGTCTAGAACAACGGCGTACAATCGGTCGTCCGTATGATCCACGACAGTAGGCAATAACGGCCGCAACAGTGGGGCGGTCGCAGCATGCTCTGCGGCGGCGCAAACGATAGTTAATTCCCCAAAAATGTGGTTATCTTCTATTGTATAGTCTAAGTGCTAACAGACCTCCCAATGAAATGCTTGTATAGAGAATTAGGGATTTTAGCTCGAGAAAACATTTTATTGGGCTATCCTGGGGCGTCATCTCCAGATAAGCATGACGAACAAAGTGAACTATAACTCGCAATATAGGCATATTGGTACTGTGTCAATAGTGCTCTGAGTTAAGGACTCTCCCAGCTGAGCTATTAACAACAACAAACAAGGCTAATTAGCTTAGTTGATTGGGATTTTAGCTCAGCTGGGAGAGCGTGTGACTGAAGATCATAAGGTCCCGTGTTCGATCCACGGAAGTCCCACATTTTTTGCACTTTTTTTGGTTGCTTTTTGTCCGAAAAAAACTTTTTGCTATATGCCGTGTGCTGCCTGGGACTTGCAGAGTCTGTGACGCCTTTTTGTGCCTCTGTGCAATTTAATGCCACCCAGCTATCACACTGCGTATAGTTAATTCTAGCCAAGAGCCGCTTATAAAGAGGTACTGCGTTTTACTTTTTGAAATCCTGACTCTATGCTCTACAAATATGCGCGTTAAATTTGTGATTTATAACTGAGTCTATGTTGGATATGCATTCAGTCAGCCCAATCGTTTTATTCCACTCTTTTGGCACAGACGTGTGTGTTTGCGGTGCCCCGAGTGGCAACCGGTATATTTTAGTGGGATTGACCGATTATATCGATTATCCTCAAAGCTGGAACAGCAGTTGCAATTATTTCCTAGTGAGACTCGTACAGTTTTCTAAAGTGTATTTTTCTGTAGCGACTAGTGCCATCTTTGTTTTTTTTGCGGACAATGTCGCTCTACAAAAGTCAGCTAAATAACGTATTTATATGCAAATAATCTCAATAACTCACTTTATATTCGCAGACTCGTCAAACTGGGATAATGAATGCTAATTGCGATCTGGCATAAGAAATGCTAGTTAGGAACCGTATATAATAAACAGAGCGGCACCTCTTCATTCTTTTTTATACTGCTTGTTTTATATACGTTTTACCCCTGGTTACAATTTTATTTATTAGCGCGTATTAAAAACATATAATCGGGGCTGGCGCATTAACTTACAAACATATAGATAGCTATTAGCACCCGCTGGGAACCGAATAGTCCTCTGTGTGCGGCCCGCCATCTTTGCCAGCTGCCTTGGCACCCAGACCGCGCTTGGCAAACGCTGCCCAGATCTCGCACTTGTTCTTGCCGCCGGTCAGATTGTTCTCAGCCTGAATAATGGCATCGCGTGCATCAACAAACGTTGGTGTGCATGGCTGCAGCTTCATTCCGTCAAGCAAGATTTGCAGCATTATCGAGTTGCCCTTGGCCAGATCGTGTGCGAAAATATCCTCGGCAAATCCGTTCTTCTCAATCAGCGCCCACATAACCTCATACAGTATCTCGGCCCACACCTCGCCAATGGCGTGCACCTCTTGGTAGTCGGAGCGGTCAAGGAACTTGTATGTGGACGGGTTGGTCTTCATGCTGGTCGAGTACGGATAATTGCGGATGTTCTTGGTGTACACATAGTTGCCAAGAACAAAGTCTGTGTCCTTGGTGTTCGTACTATTGAGGCGCAGAATGTTGGCCACAGCATCGCTCCATCCCTCGCCCATTCCGCCGCTTTCGCCGTAATCCAAGCAATCGCTGTTGGCTGGCCCGCCGGTCAGGCGATTCGATATGCCGTGTGTGAATTCATGAGCAACAATATCCTGCTCAAAATCACCGTCGCGCCGAGGAGTCGACAGCGTCCAAGTATACATGCGCATACGCGGACGCTGGCCATCCGGCGGAGTAGCAAAGTTTGCGTTGTTTGTGCCACTGCCGTCCTGTGCATTTGCGATTACTGCATCGTTTCCTGCGCCTTTACCACTGTAGTTGATATCCTGGAAATTGCCTGCTGCCTCATCAAATCCGTAAATGTACGACAGGTCGTGCATAATGTTGTTGGTGTAGAACAACTGGGCTATGGCCGCATCAACATACTTTGACGGCGCGGTGCTGAGATCAAGCGCATATTTGAAAACGTTTCCTTCTTGAGCTGCTGGCCGATGGTTGTTCTTCCAGCTATTTCCGCCGTTGGGGTTATTCTGCGCCCAGACATTATTTCCATAGGTTGATCCCTCGGTGACCCAACCTTTGGGGCTGGCATCCGTGTTGGCCGGATCAACGACCATTGAGCGCGACCCGTCATCTGGAGACAGCACGTTCTTGGGATAGACATAGTAGCTTTCAGAGTTGGCGTACCAGTTGACTAGCGACACTACCTTTTTGGCAGCTAGATCGATCTGCGCATTCCACCAGTCGTTCTGCTGCTCAATATTAATCCGCCACGTCGGCACAACACTGCCGTCAGCCTGCTGCACATATGTCCTGCTTGCAGTCGCTGTACCCGATATTGCCAGTGTTTCAGGAACCATTTCAAGCGAGATGTAGGGCTGTTCATTTCCCCCGCTAGCAACGATAGATGCGGTAACTGCATTGGCAGCCTTGTCATCCAGCGACATGCCCAGATGCTCCGCCAGAACAGCAAGCGCCTGCTTGGCAAGATCCAGCTCGTTGGTTTCAGGCGCAAAGCTCGGATGGTTAACTGCGTTCTTAATAGCTGACGCGACAGCAAAGCTGTGGCTGGACGAAATAACGCTCTTGTCTTTTGACACATTGACATTGGCGACAGAATTAGCGATATCCACGCCATTGACAGTTTGCACTGTGTACACATGAGTAATTCCACTAGCCGAGTCGGTGTAGACATTTGTTACGCGAATATTGTCGGTAGAAATATTACAGCTTCCGCTCAGAAACGAAACGGCGGCCTGGCTGATCGCGTGTTCTTCGTTAGATAAAGGTGTGCCGATTAATTGCGACGATTCGGAATCAGATTGCTTGACTTGTAGCTCAACCGGCTTGTCGTAGACTGTAAACGAGCTCCGGCTGTCAAGAATTGGGCGAAATGGCTTTACAGCAGCTTTTGAATCTGTAGGTGTAGCAATAACTACCGCAGCCAGCGCGGCGGCCATTCCGATTAGAGAGACGGATTTCATAAGCGATTATCTAAAATAACAGCTAGAAAATAAGATAGGTTTAATATTTAAAGTGATTGCGATATGTTGTGTACAATCCAAAACAACGGGAATGTCAAGCAAGGTGTTTGGTTTTATAACGTTGCGTAGACACTACAGTATGTATGTTCCTACTTTTTCCACCCACTTTACTCTGCAGTTGCGACATTCCTCGGTGTATCACAACATTGCGGCTAAAAGCTGGCCTCATTTAATTCAAGCAATAGAATAAGCGGCCCGAATGGAAGCCATTGCTCCCTCCGATCCCCACTCCCTAATTTGCGTTGTTTTGTTCCCGAAAAATGAGCTGGCAAATCATAATCTGAAGTGGTCATGCGGTTTTCCAAGGAAATAAAGTTGCACAGCATATCTAATCTACACAACACGCGTACAGCACTGCCCGGCTTTTATTTATATACGAAAACAATTGGATTATGTCAAATGGCTAGTGTCATCAGACAGTCGTTTAATTCCGAACAGAAATAGCAGGTCGCGTGATTGACAGATGCCATAAATTAACAAGGCAAAGAGAAGCGCTTATCAAGATGCGCATTTGCAGTTTGTATACTCGGTTTTGCGTTTGGCTAGCGTGAATACCAGCAGAACTTTAGAAGATATATTATGATCTGCAAAACACGCATACTAGCATGGCATGACTAGTGGCGCACCATGTGCTCAAGCACATTCAAAAGTTACACAACAATGGCATATGCAAAACTATATGAAGCCACATTACTATTCAATCGGGAAAATGCCAAGCAAGCGGGTGACTATTAAAGAGCAGTCAATATACTATCAACGGGTGAAACCGCTATCAAAAAGAATTTGTATACATAAACATAGAAAAATATAGCTGTACCGCAAGTTAGGCCATCGCTAGAGCAAAAAAGGGCAAAAAGTAAGCGATCACACCAGGACTCGAACCTGGAATCTCTTGATCCGTAGTCAAGCGCCTTATCCATTGGGCC
>JANBQV010000106.1:0-47916 GCA_027577495.1 Coemansia sp. RSA 720 | reverse complement strand
TTGATGGTATCTTCCGAGTGGCGAGGAGCTTGTTGCGGCATTGCTGGCCGTACAGGACCTGTGCCAGTCGGGGGCACAGCCAAAGTGGGCGAAGCAGTCGACGGCGTTGCGGCCATTGGCGGTGCAGGGTCCTCGAGGTCGGCCTTTGGAATGAGATGTTCAGGCAGAAACTGAATGCACTCGTCGCCAATAACCAGCGCGTTCTGCTTGAGGTCGATGCACATTTGGTGTCGCTTCAGCATGTCCAGACCAAACAACAGACCAATATGAGCCCCTTCCATAACGGTGAACGAGCACATGAGCATTTGAGCGCCCAGCTTCATCTGCGCATTGTGGACACGACCCTGGATCTTGGCGCGACCCACGCCCCGTGCCTCACCGGCAAATCGAGTGTCGATGAGCCGTGTAATGCCGCACGACTCGGCACACGAGCGGCTCATAACGGTGGCCTGAGCACCCGAGTCGACAAGCGCCTTTATGGGCGTGCCATTGACAACCACGTCAATGTACAGCATGGCCACCGACGCAAATGACTCGGGGTTGTGCTCGAGCGCTGCCTCCATGTTGCGCATAATGTTTTCCTGGCGGATCATCTCTTCAATCCGCTGCTGCGCCTCCAGGTTGAACGGGTCAGCGTTCAGCCGCTCCATCTCCTGCTGCTGCCGCCGCGTCGCCTCGTGCTGCTGCTCGCGAAGCTGCGTCAATAGTCGCCCAAAGTCACGTGGGTTGCTGCGCGCTGCCTCGGCAATTTCGGGGTGCGTCTGCGCCAGCTGCTGCATGAGCTGCGGGTTGGCCAGCACTTGCTGCCGGTGCGCTTCCAGCTGCGGAGACAGACCGTTTGGAGACTGCGGAGACAGGCTGTGGCCAGGCCGGGGAGACAGTGCATGCGCAGACTGCGGAGACGTGTTGTTCTTGGGCCGCGGCGGCACCATTGGCTGCGTCGAGTCATAGATACGCAGCGCATCGACTGCCTTCAATCCCAGCTCGCCTAGCGACTTGTCAGGTCCGTTGACTGATATGCTGGCGTGCTCTAGCGCCTGTTTATCTATTGGGATGTTACACTACATGCATTCAAAAAGCTATTAGCCAGGTGGTTCAGCCAAAGCGCTGATACAAAATGAGCATGGGCGCACCTCAGCCTCGAGCAGGACACGCAGGTCGCTGAGCTTCATGGACTCGTCCACCTCTATTATAAACGAGCTGGTTCCGTGGTTAATTGTCAAATGCATTATTCAAACTGACACCAAATGAGAAAGAAAGCAAAACTGTTTTCCCAGGAACAAACTGACAATGGCGTGAATGTAGGACATAAAACCATAACCAGCTCGTCGATGCTGAGCCGAGCTACGTCATTGCCCAGCCCGCGCACAGGCGTTTGTCAGCCAGTGCTGTTCTTTGAATTTCGTTGTTACTCGCACAATGCCGTTTGGACAACTGGTAATTGGGCCGCCGGGCTCGGGCAAGACAACATATTGCCACGGAATGCAGCAGTTCCTCAACGCTTTGGGTCGTAAGACCGTAATCGTCAACCTTGATCCAGCCAACGAGAACACACCGTACACCAGCGCAGTGAACATCGAGGACCTCATCACACTGCAAGACGCCATGGATGCGCACGACCTGGGGCCGAACGGCGGCATGGTGTACTGTATTGAATATCTAGAAAAGAACATGCAATGGCTGGAAGACCAGTTGCAGCCGTTTGTCGCTGACGAATACTACTTTATCTTTGACTGTCCAGGTCAGGTTGAGCTCTACACCCACAACGAGGCCGTGCGCACGGTTATGCGGCGGTTGGAGAAGGCAGACTTTCGACTGGCGTGCGTGCACCTGGTCGATGCCAGCTACTGCACCGAAGCAGCCAAATTCATCTCTGTGCTGCTCTTGTCGCTGACCACTATGCTGATGCTCGAACTGCCACATGTAAACGTGCTGTCCAAAATCGATCTGTTGCCCCAGCTGGGCGAGCTGGACTTTAATCTCGAGTACTACACAGCTGTTATGGATCTTGACTATTTGCTGTTCCACCTAAACGAGCGTGAGCCGAGTGCGCGGTTTGGTGAGCTGAACAAAGTCATGTGCGGTCTGATCGAAGACTTTAGTCTGGTCGGGTTCAGCACGCTGTGTATATCTGACAAGCAATCGGTTGCTACTTTGCTGAAGGAGGTCGATAAGGCAAACGGATACATATTTGGAGCGCTGACTGAAGGCAATGAGGAGATTATGCTGGCTGCTGACTCGACTGACATGCTGGAGGATGCCCGCCAGGCTCAGGCCCGGTACGGTGTTCTTAAGGACGGCGGATCAGTGCAGCCCAGCTCTACTGAATCCCGGTTAAGCTCCATGATTGACAAGCTAAAGATAGTCGAGCACGATTCTGAACATTGACATTTGAGCGCATATAATCACACGTTTCTTTCTGTTATAAATACCTCACATTTGTTTCATAGAAGAAAACTATTAAATATCCTTATTTAGAGCGTGTTGACGTTGCCCAGATCGCTGTTGGCCTCCTGAACGCGCTTGTACATGGTCTTCTCGCCATGACGGATCCAGTTACGCGGATCGTAGTACTTCTTGTTGGGAGTTTCGTCGTTCTCGCCCTTGCTGAGGTCACCGACCTGGTGCAGCAGGCGGTCCTTGTGCTCAAGCACAAAGTCGCGCACACCAGCCAGGTACGCAAACTGAGTGTCAGTGTCGACGTTCATCTTGACCACACCGTGGCTGACGGCCGTCGAGATCTCCTCCTTGGTGGAGCCCGAGCCGCCGTGGAACACCAGGTACAGCGGGAACTTGCTGTCCAGCTCAGCATGCTTCCGGACATACTGCTGGTGCTGCTCGAGCAGCTCAGGCCGCAGCACAACGTTGCCGGGCTTGTACACGCCGTGTACGTTGCCAAACGCCGCCGCAATCGAAAAGTACGGCGCGATCGGAGACAGCGCCTGGTACACCTCGTACACATCTTCCGACGGCGTGTATAGCATGTCCTTGTCGGCCGACTCGTTGTTCACGCCGTCTTCCTCGCCGCCAGTGATGCCAATCTCCATCTCGAGCCACAGCTTCATCGGTGCGCAGCGCTCAAAGTACTCCTTGGTGATGCGGATGTTCTCCTCCTTGGGATCTGCCGACAGATCAATCATGTGCGACGAGAACAGCGGCTCGCCGTGCTCCTTAAAGTACGCCTCGTCGGCCGCCAGCATGCCATCGAGCCATGGCAACAGCTCACGCGCACAGTGGTCCGAGTGCAGCACAACTACAGCCACATATCCATAAATGCAGTCCCAAAAGAAATCGGTTGGGTACCAATGTCAGCTCATCATCCCACGAAACCAAAACAAACGGTTGGGTGCTAAATGCCTACTTACCTGGAACACCATAGTGCTTGGCCACCGCGCGCACATGGTATGCGCCGGCAATCGAGCCCAGGATGGACGCCTGCTGGTTCTTGTTGTCGACGCCCTTGCCGGCGTAGAACGCCGCGCCGCCGTTGGAGAACTGGATGATCAACGGTGTCTTCTGGTCGCGCGCAGCCTCCAGCGCCGCATTGACCGTCGACGACGATGTGCAGTTGATTGCTGGGATGGCAAACTTGTGCTCCTGGGCATAGTCAAACAGCTTCTTTACGCTGTCGCCGGTGATGACGCCGGCCGAAACAATATCCAAAACTCCCATGGTAAGTTAGAAAGAAATACGAGGTATCTACGGGCGCTTGATAAGCAACTTGAAATGAGCAAAGCTATGTATAAGCGATAAGAAGAAAGAGAGGGACGTGACCAAGTTCTGGGCACAGGCTTTATCCCTGATTGCAGGGTAAGGGCATAAATAAGACCATCCCCTCATCCGCGCTTCAGAGATTAGGCAGATCAGCTGACAGACGGCCCATTTCACCGGTAGCGGAACGACGGCAGCTTGGGCACTTGCTTGAAAAAGTACTGCGTGTCGCGCAGCGTGCAGCGTCGCGCAGTGCGCACGAGCCCGCCAAAGTTCTCACGGCGCTCGACGCACTCGTCCTTGGCAGCGTCGTAGTACCAGCGATCTTCGGCTCGCCGGTCCGAAGCGTCCTTAACCCGGCGCTCGACGCGTCCAAAGCACTTGTTGTGGAACAGCGTCCACGTCAGATGGTGACGCCATGCCCGCGCATCGGTGTCCTCGCTGTCCACATGGGCAATGTCGCGCAGCAGATCGCTGACTGTGTGCGACGTGCGAGCTGAAAACACCATAGTTTCAATGACCACGTCGAGCAGCTTTGCTTTGGACGGCAGACTGATGGGCTGCTCGGGACGCACAGTCAGGAACTCTTCGGTCTCGCTGTCAATCGAGTCGGCCAAGCCCTCGCTCTGGTCAACAATGCCCAGCAGCTCACGCAGTGACGCCATCATATCGTCGTCCGACTTGGGCTTATTCTTGGCCTTGAGTGACTTTGTCTTGCGCTGCTTGGCTGGTGTTACTGACTGTTTGCCCAGTTTAGCTGTGTGTGCTGGTTCTGTGTTCTCCTTTACTGCCTTGCTCTTCTTTGTGGAGATTGCGCCCACAGACTCGGTTGCTATGGCCTTTACTGGCATAGAATCTGACTTTACTGGTGTCAAAGCTACAGTGTTCTGTAGTGTATGAGGCTGAGGTGTAGTCGGTTGAGATAGTGCCGGAGTCACTGACACAGCGTTTTGTAGTGTATGTGGCAGAGGCGTAGCTGCTTGAGATAGTGCTGGCGTTACCGACACAACGTCGACGGAATCAGGCAGATCGTCGCTGTAATCCTCCTCAGGCTCTGAGCAGAACATGTCGTTGAGAGAGTGGATCGGCGGCGGCGACGACGGCGGCAGATCGTCCAGCAGCTGGCGTGTCATCAAGGACTGCTTGTCGCCAGCGCTGAACAAGCCCGGCTCGGAGCTATTCACAAGCGTGTCAGCCGAGCCAAAGAACGACTCGCTCTCGTTGGCCAGCAGACGGGCCCGCTTGTGTTGCACACGCAGCGTATGGTTGGATGTGTCAAGAGCGCGCTTGGCAGATGGCTCAGGCCACCAGTCCTCGGCGTCGCCATCGTTGCTGGCAGCCAATGCGCTTGTCTTAGGTGTGCGGAAGCGGAAGCGGATGCCGACAAAGTTCAGCTCGTCGTCGTCGCTAAGCGCAACTGCAGCTCCTTTGAGATACAGCGTGCCGTTGACGCGCACACCGTTCATGCCCAGGACTCGCAGCTCACACCGACCGTTGGCAACATGTACAATGTCAGCGTGCTTACGCGATATGGTCGCCGCATGACCGCCAATCTGCACCAGACATGCGCTGCTACGCCCCACACTTACCGGGCGCGCGCACAGACCCTGGATAACCTTGTCAGCGAGCTGTTTCTGCCATTCCGCATCAATAGCGGCGAGATCTTTGGTTGGGCCAGGTACTGGTTGTAGAGAAAGTGAAGCACCGCAGAGAGCTAGCGTTGCCATCATGCAGTTTAGTGACAAAAGTGTGGATAGGAAATGAGTAGAGTGGAAAAGGGAGCTGACTATATCCGCAAGATCCCTGGCCACTCTTTGCGCGTCAAACGAGCAGTAAAATTGAAAATTGACCAACGCGTTGGACGAAAACGCGTTCAGACATCACGTGCAAGAGATTAATTTTCAGCCAATGAGCAGCGATGATTAAAATTTGCTTGCCATTTGTGCGGGGAAAGCAGAAACGGGGCAAATGTGTCTCCTTGCAGAAGATACGCATCAGCATGGATGGCGAGATAGTGTGGAGCACTCTTTAATTTTCAAGAGGTTTTTTACACTTGGCAAGCTTTTGGCAATTGCAGACAAATGGCGGCACAGCTGTACAAGACAGAGACGGGGCAGTTGTTCCACGCCGGGTCGATAGTGATAATCAACGTGGGGCTGCCAGCACGAGGCAAGACACACGGGTCGCGGTCGCTCATTCGGTACATGAACTGGCTGGGCGTAAAGTCCAAGTCGTACCACATGGGCCAGTACCGGCGGCGGATGTACGGGGCGGACATTCCGGCCGACTACTTTGATCTGGGCAACGAGAAAACAGCGGCATCGCGGACGCAAGCCGAAGATAGCTGTATTGAAGATATAATCACGTACCTGACGACAGGCGGTGGACAGCTGGCGATATTCGATGCATCGAATCTCCGTGCGGTGCGGCGGCGTGAGATCTACGACCGGTTCGAGCAGCACCAGATCCGGCCCATGTTTATCGAGTACATTTGTGAGAACGACGAAATAGTGGGCGAGAACATCCGCAAAGTGAAAATCTCGTCGCCCGACTACATCACAATGGACCCGGACACAGCAGTTCGTGAGTTCCGGTCGCGCATCGCCCGCATGGAGCCGTACTACGAGACCATCAACGACAGTGATTTGAGCTACATCAAGCTGTACAATGTGGGCGAGCACTTTGAAGTAAGCAACATTCGCGGGTACTTGCAGTCCCGGGTGGTGTTTTACATGATGAATTTGCATATTGCGGACCGTACAATTTATTTGGCGCGCAGCGGCGAGTCAAGTAACGAAGGATCGTACAAGGCGGATGCGCCGCTGTCGGAGGCCGGACATAAATACGCCGAGAACTTGCGGCATGCAATCGACCAGCGCATCGCCGAACGAACGTCTGCGCAAGCAACCAGCGAACGGGCGCTGAAAGTGTGGACGTCCACTCACGTGAAAAGCTACCAAACGGCCGAGTACTTTTCGCAGCGCACAAACGTCGCCATACGTCGTCGCATGCTGCTCAAAGGCCTGAATCCCGGCGTATGCGAAAACTTATCATTGTCGGATGTTCAGACAAAGTTTCCCGACGAGTACCAGGCGTATTTGCGTGATCCGTACCACCACCGGTACTCGCTGGCCGAGTCATACCACGACGTGTCGGTGCGCTTGGAGCCGGTTATTTTGGAACTGGAGCGGGAGCGGGATGATATATTGATTATTGCTCCAGAGTCAGCGTTAAGATGCATATATGCGTATTTTGCGCCGGAAGGGTTGCCCGACTCGCTCATACCTACGTTGGCGTTTCCGCGCTCCATTTTTGTGGAGCTGACGCCCACGGCGTACGGATGCAAAGAGCGTCGGATTGGCATATGTCCGACGCCCGAGTAGCTAGTGTTTTGTTCTAACAAGTGTATGTTTGGTTTTGATTAAATATATGTGGTGATCCGGTACTGGGTCTCGTCACTATTGGGAGGTAGTAATAATAATGTATCTACGAATGGATACCGAAACTAAAACTAACTTCACCAGAAGACTAGTCGCCTCGCATCTATCAGAACCTGTCATAACTACTTGGTTTCCTGTCAGCTGATCAGCTCAGTGGCTCGGCGACTCGGTGATTGTTCAGCAACACCACATGGTCGTGATCCATGCTGGAGGATCCGCTGGGCGTGGGACCAGGTCCTCTACCTCTATAGGCTCAGGACCGGCCCGGGCCGCCCCCCAGCACCGGGACCCGCTCGGGGTCCCGCAACAGTGTATTATGGGCTGTCCACATGGCTCTTGGACTCTGTGGTGTTCCGCCGTACTTGCTTGGGCGCCAGTGGCCGCTTAAAAATTGCAATTGCCGGCGGTGCGCCCCTCAACTCACATGTACAGCGGTTTATTGCCGCCACCGTGTGTCCCATAATCCAGGGCTACGGATTGACAGAGGCTTCAGGGCTGGTGACGGTGCAGATTCCTGGCGACTGCAGTGTATGTAATGTTGGTGCGCCTGTGCCCAGCGTAGAGCTAAAACTGGTTGATGCGGCGGCGGAGAGATACTTTGCGCGCCACGGCCAGGGCGAGATCTGGGTACGTGGTCCATCGGTTTTCAAAGGATACTTGAATGCGCCCGATCTTACTCGCAAAATAATTACTAGTGATGGCTGGCTCCGGACCGGTGATATTGGCGAATGGACAACTAGCGGTCAGTTGCGTGTTGTTGATCGCCGCAAAAATCTGATCAAGCTGGCGAGTGGCGAGTACATTGCTCTCGAAGCCCTAGAGGCCGCGTATGGCACATCACAGTATGTGGCCAACGTATGTGTGGTTGCCAGCGCATTAATGCCGCGGCCGTGTGCGCTTGTTAATGTGAATGCGGCAGAATTGACGCACTGGGCGCGTGCACAGGGTGTACCCGACACAGAAGCTGCCTCATGCTCTGCTTTTCGAGATCTAATTGCTGCAGATTTGGCTCGTGCTGCACGTCGAAATAACTTGCAGCGCCAGGAGCAGCTGGCTGCTATCCGCGTTGATGCTGAGCCATGGACTCCCGAAAACGGCTTACTCATTGCGGCAAACAAGCTGCGTCGCCGCGATATCTGCCGCGTTAACCAGCCCAGTATTGACGAAATGTTGGCTGAAATAAATCCCTTTAACTTGTTTCTGAAATATCATTATTGTTGAAAATATCGATGAAAATAAGCTTATGCAGGGTTAAATTGTCTTTTGACCCTGGCTGATCAAATATTATTTGAAGGCAATCAGTAAACCGTTAATTTTAATGAAAACAAATGGTTAAACCCAAAAATAAAACACAATGGATAATGCGCAGCACTGCTCCTCACTGCTTCATCATCCTTTTCATTCTTGTTTTTTTTTTTCGTTTATTAAAATGCTTGAAAACGACGAGAACAAGCCTCCGCAGCCATCTGGCTCGGACAAGCCTGATATTGTTGCTCTTATGCAATCGCTTATTAATAGCCAGAAAGAGCGCGACAGACGTCAAGAAGAGCGTGACAAGCGCCAAGAAGAGCGTGACAAAGACCGCGACAAGCGACAGGAAGAGCGTGACAAGCGACAGGAAGAGCGTGACAAGCGACAGGAAGAGCGTGACAAAGAGCGCGACGAGCGTGACAAAGAGCGCGACAAGCGTCAGGAAGACCGCGACAAGCGACAGGAAGAGCGTGATAAAGCACTCAACGACAAGCTAAGCGCGCTGGCTGATTCGATGAAGGGTGTGACTGACTCGGTGGATAATCTACGGAAAAATATGCTGCGCACATCCCAACATCATGCGACTCCGGTCTCGTTCAGCGCTCTGATGCCAATCGATGAAGATCCATTTGCTTCACCGACGGGAGGGCGTACGCAGCGTGTGAGTGGCCTTGAGGCACCGCTGTCTACGCCAATAAAGCTCCAAAAAGTGGCGGCGAAATATGACACCGCGCACTACCACGGGTTAGGACGCGAGTACGACTCGGAAGGAGTTCCCACCGAACATCTGTTTGAGCGTCTCGGCGAAGGATGGCTCGATGCGTACAACGCTGTTAGAGATACTGACTGTACCGCAGTTGCAAACAGCACTCGGCGCTTCTGTCAGCGTCGCAGCTATGGTGACCTGCCACTCGAAGATTATCGCCAGACCGTCGTCCACGAGCTTTTCAAAGCGATTGAAGCGCGACTGATGCGGCAGCGCAGAAATGACACAACCGTGCTCTGCTGGGAGGACAGGCACGATTGTCCTATGTCAAATGGGCGCAAACTGGATGGCATTTTGCAGGCAAGGGTATATGGCCTTGATACCGATTGGCAATCGGTCGTTGTATCAGTGGAGCTGAAGAGCGCGGAACACGGCCATGGCGACAATCACCTGCGCGGCCAGATATTCCAGAACTTTCTGGACATGTCTGAGGATCAGCCTCGCCGCTATATGCTTGGTCTGGCTGTAGCGGGTAAATGCCAGGTGCGAGCATATTTATGCACGCCTTCCGGGGTTGTTTGGAGCAATGTTGGCTTATTGCAGTCTGCTGGCGATGTGACTGCGGAGCACAAAAATTTTATTCGCTTCATCATGGTCTTGTACAAGATGCTGCCGTGTGACTACGGGTTTCTAACGTCTAAGGTGTGCGGTGTACTAGACAAGTTTATGTTTAGCGATATTCCAAACTGCGAGCTTCCAGATACCGGCTCCAGCAGTACAACGGTTAAAGTGTCAGGCAGAAAGGCATTCGGTGGCCGACATGGCATGTTAACTGGACCGCAGTCATGGATATATCGTGCACAGATTGGAGGTGCTGATGGTAGCACAACGTCGGCCATATTCAAGTTTATATGGCATCCGAAAGACGGTTCTGAAGTCGCCGTGCACAAGAAGGTACAGGAAATGGGAATCCCGTACATTCCCCGTTTGCTACACTCGGCGACTATTGCAGCCCGTAACCAGGGTCAAAATTCTGAAGAAATACTCCAGGGCGAAATCCTCGTAATTGAGGATGCGGGATTAAGTGTGTACGACTTTGCATTTGACGTGATTCGTGATGGGCGCAGCAACCGACTTGTCGACATTTTTGCTGGTTATATGCACACGTTGCTTGCGGCTGCGAGTGCCGATGAACACACCTATGTTCTCCACCGGGATGTTTCTATTGGCAACCTATTTGTCTGCAACAACCAGCCTGTCGTCATTGACTGGGGATGTGGAATGATCGCACAACGCACAGTGGCGCGCACCCCATCAGATATCAAGTTTGTTGGAACAGCACCATTCATGGGAATACGAGTGTTGCAAAAAAGCCCAATCCGGACCATAATTGACGATTTGGAGTCGTTGTTCTTGGTGCTGGCGCATATCGTGTGGAATGCGTATGGTACCAGGAGTAGTAATTATCAGACACTTTGGGGCAGAGCGTCGGAAATGCAGGATGTGGCAGACTCTCGCACTCTGTGGCTCGGTTCAGAAACTGAGCTCATCAACCGTATGGACCTCAGGCAGGATGAATCTGTGCTGATAGACCTGGTAAAGCGGCTCTACAAACTGCTGTTTCCTGCGGACATTCGCATTGGTGATATAAGCAAATCGGTTATGGACCCCCGAATGGCAAAGTTTAGTCCAAGGAAGTGGCTGAAAGAATTTGAGTTGGCGGCAAAAAAATGTTCAGTTACTGAAATGCCATGCCTAGTCAAGCTGCGCGAATTTGTTGAAGCTAACCCGCGTCTAGAACCACCTGGCAATACCTCTAAATCCGGCAAGAGAAAGACTGGTGATCGCAGAGACAGCTCTTTTTTTGATTCGGCAGAACCCCACTCTAAGAAGTAACGTCTGGTTTAAGTTTTTAACATACGGAAATAAATTTAGTATAAATAAAAATAATAAGTGTTTACATATCTAATTGTGGTATATTGTATGTTGTATAAGGGTTAAACATAATGGCAAGATGTATATTCGTAATAAAAGGGTTGCAGGAAAATGTGTGTTGAATAGGTCTGACATCTAGCCTGGCCATTATACTGTTGCAGGAGCCTTGGCCAGGGAGCTGTCCCGCAGCCGGTGATTACCTGCTCACAGATGGATCTGTCTTGGAAATCATGGTTTTTCGGAAATTAATGTTTTGTGATGTTGAGACAACGGGTTAGAAACGTCTATTTAAAATTTTACCAAAGAAAAGAGAAACATTCATGAGTTGCACAGTTCCTTATATGCGACTCATGCTTTGCATTTGATAAATGCTAATATGCTCATATGAGCCGATGGCTCGGCGGTAATAGAGCTAGGTTAATGTGGTTGCCATGTGGGGCACCACATGTGATGACACCAGTTTTTGTCCAACCATGACAAGCATACAAGCAACTGCGAATGCACACAAAGGGCAAGACGATGGCGACAATAGCAACGGGAGCAGCGGCGAGGGCCGCCGCCGAACATTTAAATAAGTGAACATTTCTCCAGTAGAGTTTGAAATCTTCAGTATTAAATTTTACTAATTCTTTTAACTAGTCTTTGTGGTGCGTGTGCCTGTTGCCCGCCACCATTTTGTAACAGGAGGCTGTAAAGATTAATAAAGTGTATTGATGTTTTTCTGTAAGGAGAAAAGCTAGAAACTGAGCAGGAACCCGCATTTATATGTTTTGGCGGCTGCGGCCCTGCGCTTGTACTCCGCATCCCTGTGTTGCTGTCTTGTGGTCATGCCGCTGTCCGAGTGGAGCACGCGCATCGACAGGCAAAGAAAAGGGGGCAGAAAGGCAGGGGGAAAGACAGCCCGCCAAAGGGAAAAACGGGCCCAAACAATCACACCTTGGTGTCAGTTAATCACTTTCTGATTATTGGTCAGCCATCGCATGGTTGACACGTTCTGACTTTAAAACGTGTTGCTTGACTTAAAGATGTTAATAGCTCTATCCCTACAAATGGATACCCGACAACTAAAAACTACTTAACTTCACTAAAGAACTCCCCCTTGCGTGTATCTGAGCATCTAGTAATAACTACTCAGTTTCCTGTCAGCTCGGTGGCTTGGCGACTCAGTGATGGTTCGCAACACCACATGGTCGTGGTGATCCAGTACTGGATCTCGTCACTATTGGGAGGTAGTAATAATAATGTATCTACGAATGGATACCGAAACTAAAACTAACTTGACTAAAAGACTAGTCGCCTCGCATCTATCAGAACCTGTCATAACTACTTGGTTTCCTGTCAGCTGATCAGCTCAGTGGCTCGGCGACTCGGTGATTGTTCAGCAACACCACATATATGCTTAATTAATCCCATATTCTAGGTAACTCTTAACGCATTGTCATTTATTTCCGTTGCGTCGACTGTGCAACCATGTGCTACACATTGTTAATATCGAACCCTCAACATACATTATCCCACATGCCGCCCAAACGACCACGAAACTTGCGCACGTCCCGCACATCCGAATGGGACGAACCAGCCGACCCCTCAGCCAAATCCACAGACACCGATCCACCCATCGATCCCGCCGACTTGCTCGAATACCAAAAACTCCGCACCCTAAAGCCCCGCGGAATCGACTCTTCCTCTTTGGCCAAAGGCGAACGCAAAAAGAAGTTGTCCAAAGCCCCTTCCGATGAATCTACTCCCAAACCAACTCGCTCGCTCGACGGCGCATTTACCCAGCAAAACAACAAACTCGATGCCAACAAACACATGCTTGCGTTTATTGAACACGAGATGCAACGGAACCAAGGAACAGCTAACACTGATGATGCAGGCGAACGTTTGGAGGATGATTTGTATGCCGTGCCTAGCCATTTACGGGTGGTCGAGGAGAGACCGGTGCGCGAGGGTAATGTAGCCATGGCTTCCAAGATGCTTACGTCCATACAGGAAGTTGATTTGGGCGCTGAAGCTAAATCACAGAATGCTAGTGCTACCACCATGGCGTTGACAAAGTCACAGCCACAGAAAGCTCGAAATGATATGCACGGGTCTTCGCGGTACCGCCGCCAGACCAACCCATCGGACCGATCTACGCGAGCCACCGACGATGCCGTGCTCCAGCGCTTCAAAAAACGAATGCGCCGATAAACCTCTCAAGTTAAATTACTACTCTGTAGCTTTAAAAGAGTAAAATAAAAAAATGAAATCAGCAACATAATAAAAGAAAAGCACGCCGCTTACTGCGACTTTGCTGCGGCCTCGGCGGCCTTCTCCCGCACTGGGTCAAAGTACGGATGGCTCATGGCCTCTTTGGCCGTCAAGCGCTCCATGTGGTCGTAGCGCAGCAGCCGGTCCAGGAAGTCAATGGCCTCCGGCGACACAAAGCGCTGGTTCTCGATCGTCACAAACTTGTGCCAGCTCTTCCGCGGATACGTGCCCAGGATCTTGTGGTAGTGCTCGTCCAGCACAATTTTGTACTTTTTCAGGTACGCCACCAGGTCTTCTGTGCCCAGCACCTTCACTATCTTCACCAGCTGGTCAAAGTTGTCGTGCCCGTGGAAAAACGGCTCCTTGCGGAAGATCATGCTGCCAAACATGCATCCCAGGCTCCACATGTCCAGCGAATAGTCGTACGGCGTGTAGTCCACCAGCAGCTCCGGACCCTTAAAGTACCGCGACGCCACCCGCACATTGTAGTCCATTCCCGGGTGGTAGAACTCGGCCAGGCCCCAGTCGATCAGACGCAGCGTGCGCTGCTCGTGGTCAATCATCACGTTGTGCGGCTTCACGTCGCGGTGCATAATCCCGCGCGAGTGCGCAAAGTCCAGCGCCTTAAGCAGCTCGTAGATGTAGTAGCGCACATCATAGTCCGTAAACATCGAGTACAGCACCTTGAAGTCCGTGTTGTTCACATACTCGGAAATCAGCGCCGGCGTCTTTGACTGCGGGTCCCTGACCACGTCGTACAGCTGCACAATGTTGGGCCCGCCCGAGAGGTTCTGCATAATCTGGATCTCGCGCTTAATCTTCTTCTTCTTGACCGGCTTGAGCACCTTGATCACACACGCCTTGTTGTTGTCCACGTTGACGCCCTCAAACACCTCCGAGTACTTGCCGCGCCCAATCTTGCGCACAATCTCGTAGTTCTCCTGGCTGCCCCACTCGACCTGCAGGTTGTCGTAGTTGGAGTATGCATCAGGCATGTTGCCGTTGACATCCGCATACACACGCGACCGCGTCACTATCTGCCCGGCCTCATTGGTCGGCAGGTCTCCCTGGCTAGCCTGCATTTTTATCTGAGTCGGTGCGTGTTTGGTCTGCCGTTGCCGGTGGGTTCCAAATACTGTCCGATATCCGTCCGCAGTGCGTGCAGGCTGTCTAAATCCGATCTGTGCGCTCGCCGGGGTCGCTGGGCCGGGGCTAGGAATGTTAATCATCATACGAATATCATCGACTTTAGTGTGGGCGCTGAAATAGCCAGTGTACGGCTGGAAAAACCAGTGCGCCAGCGGGATCGCCAGCGCTAGCACGTATATGTTGGCCAGCAGTGGCGGGAGGCGCATATTCATTAGCCCACGCCAACGCTGGGGCTGGGCAACCATTATTAATGCTGTAGAAAAATGGCGCGGCGACTATTGGCAAATCGCGATAAACACTGGTTGATTCGGAGCAAAGGTGCGCAGATGCAGAATTACACTCATAAAACGATATAGTACTAAAATGAACAGAAAAGCACAGTACACGACAGTTGAGATGAAAAAGTCATAGCAGCTAGCATTCAAGAATGGGGTGCTGCTGCTAATCCAAGGGGAGGCAGAAGGGGGAGCCTGCTCCATGGGTGCGGGGAGAAAAGGAAAGGAATGAGCCTGAACGCTACTGCGACACACACCGCGTAAATGCTAATAGCGTGTGCCGGTTGACGCAGATGCACCAGACCAAAGAGAAAGAATAGTAGTAAATCGGGCCCGCAATAAACCTTCCCAACTACTATCCAAAATACAGGGTCCCGCTATGCTACCTCTGCCTGCTCGTGCGCCATGATATTTTCACTCGCTGCCAACACTCGAGATTCTACACATCCCACACAGATGAACCAGCATTTATCAAACCAATACTTACCAAATAGCACAAAATACGCGTAAAGACAAAGAAAGAAGCGGGAATCAGCGCAAAAGACGTACACTGAACTGAAATAAAAAGAAAAGAAATTGAAAAAAAGAAAGAGGGTTCTTTTAGTACTCGAATGCAAATAAAGCTCTAAGAAAAAAGAAACGACTCGAGCTGTTTAATGGATACGACGAGTCTCACGTGGTTGGCAGGTGTTGAACCAAAGTGCTTGTTCAGTTTGTTTACTTTGCATTTTAGTTTCCAGCGCACTATTACAGCATTCCAACGTACATTCAGGGAGAGGGACCATGTCAAAGGAGCTTCAGGTATTGGACTGGGCAACGCAGTATTTCTGCTCGCTCGACGACCACGAGATTTTATGTGACCTGCTTCCGCTGCGGCAGTGGGAGGTCGGCAGCACAGTAGTTTACCACGCACATCCGCGAGAGAAGCGGCGGCGGCCGCATATGTCGACGCCCACCACCACACGCATGCGGGAGCTGAACGACGGCCAGTTTGACGGCGACTCGCAGCCGCTGCATGCGGTGTTTTACCGGCTGCGCAAAGCACTGAGTGAGCTGGGCCCGGCGTATTTGGGACTGAGTGAGTCGGAAGATGTGCTCGACAAACAGCAGCCGTGGGCATCGCCGCTTAATCTGCAGCCATGGGCGTCTCCGGCTGATCCACAAGAGCCGTCGGTTGATCTACAGCCATGGGCGTCGCCGTTCAACAGCCCACAGCCCGTAGAAGACGTGGCAGAAGCAACAGGCGCGGCAGAAGCAACAGACAATACCAACAATACTGACAATACTCACAATACAGATGCGGCGCAGGCCCAGCAAGTCGACATTCCTGAAATGATCTATCTGCTAATCACAGCCGAAACCGCTCGCCGACACTTTGCAGCCTCCACGCTCCGCCTCAAACACACCCAAGGCCCATTGGCCTCCCAGTCCGAGCGCTGGCACCACCGCTTCGCCAAACGCAACATTGCGCTCGAAACCAAATTCGAAAACATCCTGGTCGCACTCAAAGAACTCGTAGTACTGCGTGCCATTGCCGATCCTCGCAGCACACAAATCGGCGAGTTACGGCGTGTCATGGGATACACACAGCCATCACACATTGAGAATGCAGCGCTTGCGTTGAGTGTGCTTAATTTGATGTTTCCCGTTGATCCGGTCCACACGAAAAGTCTCAATGGATCAAAATGGCTGGTAAGGTACGCGTTTACGTTACAGCATGTGCCGAGCCCTCGGATGCAGTTGCTGCAGTTGTTGTGCGAGACCGAGGCGTGGGTTAGCGGGGACGATCGGGTGACTGCGTCGGTTGCCACGCATGTAAATGACGGTTCGGACCCTGTGGACCCTGCGGACTCTGTGGACCCTGCGGACTCGGACCTCCATCGCACTAAACGCATATGTATTGCCGAGCCACGTACTCCGCGTACATGCCCGACATGGGTGGCAGCGGCGCGGGGTCTGGCGTGGAGCCGGCTCAAGCAGAGCTGCCATACGTATGTGCGCGACACGCAGCAAAACATTGCAGATCAGCATCGTGCCCTGCATCCATGGGTGCCTGTAGACACAGCTGCACGCGCCGAAACACCAGTGTCCAAAGACATTGACGCGTCTGAGAACTACGACACGTCTGAGAACAGCGACACACCCAAAGACTTTGACATCCATGGTCGAGCCGGTCAACGCTCCGCCCAAGCATTTATGGCAGAGTCCAACCACTTGTTCGACCAGGTAATGAACCAACTGCCTCCCACCGCCACCGTGGTTGAGCGCATCGCATTACATGCCAAGCTCATGAACATATCTTTTTCAAAGGACGCCGCATATAAGCTGCTCGCCCAGCCACAATAGTCTATTTTTCAGAATTGTTTAAAAGAAGAGTACAAGTTTATTGGGCGCGTATGTGGTGGCTGTGCATGCGTGTGGCCAGGTCGTTGTCGACGAGGTCCAGCAGATCCACGATGTTTTGGGCCACTGAGGTCAGCTCGGTCTTCCAGTGGCTGCGTCTATCGTGCACGCCAGATGCCTTTGTTGCGGGTCTGTATGTGTTGACTGATCCGGGCCCGTGGTCCTGGCGGCCAGAGTCATGATCTGATGCAGTGAGGCCAGATCGTGCTGATATGTGCGGCTGCATAAACTGTGAACAGGCTAATACTGGGCCTGCAGCTGACTCAGGTCCCGACAACGAGGGCTCGCGTGCATGGCAAGAAAGTTGAGCTGTCGATACACGATGCAACACATTCACTGGCCCAGCAGTTGTGCTCTCGTCGACCACGGTGAGCGTGGGCGTGGAGCCGCCGTGACTGGACACCAGAACTACGTGATCGGGCAAAGCTGGCTCGCTGGGTAAACGACTCTCATAAACAGACGGATTAGACGACGTAGTGTCAATAGACATTTTATAGCCATGACTTGAAGCAGGCGACTGGCTGCGTTGACTGTGCTGACTGGCAATCGACTGTACCCGCAGTGATGCCCGCGACTCGCGAACACTCAGCTCAACTGCCTGGCTGTGACTATGAGTTTGAGCGCTATACGACATGGACCGACGCGGTGCCCGCCTACGCCCAGACTGCAACCCCAAACTACCGCTGCTCGCATTGACTGAGCCGCCTTGAGCGTGTGAGCCAACATCGCTGCGCAAATGCTCATCCTCATCTTCCTCACGCAACGCCCAGTTGCTCGATTGTCGCTCACCCAGTCCTGTGCGCCCTGCCCCCACCTGCTCGCGCCGTTGCTCGAGCGGTGAAATCGGAACAAACATATGTGCGCCCATTTGCGACTTTGCGCTGTCCAATTGCGTCTTTTGTCCGTCGCGAAGCGATGTGCGAATAGATGGGAGCGACGTCGCTGCGCTGAGAATATGCATCGCCGACAGTTCCTGGCCTGGACCATACGCACCAGCACGACGACTAGCATCAGCTATAGGCGCTACAGACGGCGACACATGCGGTAGTGACGTGCGAGACTGCAGTCGAGGTGGGTATTGCACAACTTGGGCAGCGCGAGGTGGCGACTCGTCAATAGCCTCGACTAGACTGGGCATGCTTTCACCCAGTCCGCCGGCCTTGGTCTTTTCGCCGTTGAGCCGCAAGAAGCGAAGCGTAGCCATGGCATCGCGCAGCTTGGACGGGTAGTTGAGACTTGTTTGCGACGAGCTCGGACTGGCTGCATAATGCGCATTCGTTGGCCGTGGAAACGGTGCTGTTTGCACGTCATCGCATGCCAGATGCTGCTGCGACGCCGATCGTCCAAGCGACTTTCCAGCTCCGGCACTCAGTCCGCCCGCAAACGCCGGCATGGCCGAATGCGACGCCCGCCCTGCTCCCGGATCATTGTCAAGGTACGCAGACCATTGAGACTCGCCAGGCGGTTTCACCAGTCCAAGCGCACTGGTATCGATCCACAGATGATTGGAGTTGCGTCGCCCATCGTCGTGCCCCCGCGCACTACTCATCTGCTGTCGCATGTCGTCATCGCCAGCTTCATGGCCGCCCGCGTGGATACCGCGCAAATGCCGCTTAATGGCCGCCGGAAACGCATCAACTGTGACACGACGCGAGTTCTTGACCTCAGAGTTTTTAAGCTCAGAGGTCTTAAACTCGGAACCCTGTTGCTGTCTATGCGATGCAAAAAGTTTGTGGTTCAGCGATCCGCCGTGATCGGCGCTGTCCGAGCTCTGATCACGAAGCTGGTCTGTCACCTGCTTGCCAATGCCCGTAGCTTTTGCTGGCAGCGACCCGCTTGGATGCGCAAAACTCTCAGACAGCGATGCTGGGCCCGGCGTCTCGTCGCTCCGCCCAATCTTGTGCCTGTAGCGATTCCGGCCCATTCGCGATCCGGACTTTTTAACCGCCCCAGACTCTAGCGACGCCGTCAGCTTCACTTCGTTGCTGCTGCCGCCCATCCACCGCCGCCGCACACTTTCAGGAACCAAGCGGAACTTGCCATGTCCTGATTGCTTGGCCGGCTTCTCAGATCCTGCCAACATCCCGCGCGTAAAGCCTTTGTACCCGCGCTTCTTCTTGCTGTGGCTGCCCATTGCAATATACTCGTGGTCTTCTTCGGCCTCCACTGCTGTGATACGCATTGTAGGCGCCTCAGTGCTGGGCGTACGCGCTGTATTCAAGTCCAAGCTACGCCGCTCAGCATCATGTATGCCAGTATCCGCAGGCCGGCTGCTCGCTGCTCGACGAGGTCGCATTTGCAGCACATCGTCGTTGTCCTCAGCCTGTCCAGAGTCTGCTTGAAACAGCTGCCGCACAAACAATGGCACAATATTTGGTGTTTCGTACTCGTCACTGTGGTTGCGCGACGATGCACTGGACGACCGTGCACGGCTGTGCTCCGGCGAACAATGCATATCTGCCATATGGTCACTGCTTCCTTTGCGCAGCGTATCTATAGCCAACGATCCTGAGCCGCCATCCTCAGCCATCGCCGACCGCACATTGCTCGAGAACAGCGATGAATGCGAGTCATAGCCGCCCTCGCCGTCGCTTGCTACCGAAAACTGGTCAAAGTTCCACGACTCGGCTACGCTGGCCTCAGATGTGCTCTGCATTGCGTCGTTGCCGTCGGCCAGACCCCTGTCTTCGGGCCGGGCTGTTTTGGCCCACTCGTTGTACCGCGTAATCAAATCAGATACTTTGGCCGCATGCTTGCCGTGGCCCGCCCGCACAAACCGGTTGTGCTTGAGCAGCGCATGTGCTGTCGGCCGCTTGGCCACGTCAATCTCCAGACACCGACTGACAAAATCGCGCATGTCTTTTCCGGCCTGCTCAGGCGCCAGCTGCTTGGGCCCCTTGCGCGGAATCAAAAATAGCGCACGCTTGGGGTCCTCGTCAGCATACGGCGGCACCCCCGTCGCCACCTCATACGCCGTGATGCCCAGCGACCAGATGTCTGCCTTAAAGTCGTACACTGTGCCCTCCTGAATCACCTCTGGCGCCATCCAGTACGGCGTTCCAACAAACGAGTATGACTTTGCCGACGCCTGCATTACCTGCCGCGCCACGCCAAAGTCGCACAGCTGTACCACGCCTTCATTTGTAACCAGAATGTTGGCAGCCTTAATGTCGCGGTGCATGATCCCTGACGAGTGCAAGTAGTCTAGCGCCAGCAGCACGCCGTACATGATGCTCGACGTGTATCTCTCTTCAATGGGCCCTGCCTGCATGAGCTTGTGGATGCTGCCGCCGGACGCATATTCCATGATGATCCACATGCGCGACGACTCGACGAACGATCCATAGTACTGGGCAATGTGCGGCGAGTGCACTTGCGACAGCAGGTTTATCTCCCGCTGCATATCACTAAAGTCCTCTTCATTGTCTAGATTGAGGATTTTGATCGCCACAGTGCTACCGGTCTCAGTGTCCCGCCTATTGCTGTCGCAGCCCGTTAAACAAAGCTATGCATGTTTAGTGCGCAGTTGTGGTTAGACGCACTTTGCTAAGATACTTACCCCCGGTACACCACGCCGTACGCACCGCGCCCGACCAGCTCCTTCTTCTCATACCGCCGTGCTGTCAGGGGCAAGTTCATTACACCTGCATTACAAGGCAGCCGCAGAAAACAAAATAGACCGTCGAGGCAATGTAGCTACTTGACAATTTAAAAGAGCAGCGTATTGGTGGCTAATAGAAGGGAAATAAAGTCTGCGGTGGCAAGAGAGAGAAAAAGGCCTGGATTTCCACTTCCAGGTATCAAGTATATTGCACGCGCTTAACCAAACACAAACACCCAAGCCTGAACTAGAACAAAGAATCGATGAATACTCGGAAGCTGGGTGCGGTAACAGATCCGACTTTTGGACTATGAAGACATTGTTGTTGCCAGCCCATGCTAGTGACTGTGACGGAAAAACTTCATGCCCAGCCAGTTCCAAAACACAGCAACTGTAAACGTCAGCCCCGTAATTGGCATCAACAGACAAAAGTAGCGATCGTCCTTTACTGCGTCCAAAAAGGCGATCCCTGTGTACGGCATAAACTTTGAAACAACCAGAGAGTACATGGACGAGATAAACAGCACCGACGTCAGCACCAAAAGTGCGTAGCCGTAAATCGGCGTATCGTCGGGCTCGTTCACCGCCAGGCGAATTGGCTGGTGCTGTGTGTAGCGAGGCGGCGCCCGGAACTCTGGATGCAGCAGTGGATCTGTCAGGTGCGCACGAAACAGGGACAGGTTACCTGGGACCGACGACACCCGCTTGAGCAGACTCGATTCGCTGCCGCCAAAGAAGCGTGGACTGCTGCCAGTTGCCACAGAGTCAATGTTTTCAGACTGCAGCGTGCCACTTTTCCAGAGCCGCGCACTATTAGGCTCTGCGCACGGGCCTGCGTTCTCGGTCTGGCTTGCCGTTACTCGACTACCTGCTCGTCGGTACCCAAATATATGAAGCGGCAGTTTGTTAATGTATGTTGTCACCCGGCCTCGCTGGTCACCATTAACCGATACTGCTTGCGCCTCTGGTTCCTCTGGCTTTGCAGTTCCCGACGGCGCTTCCTCGCCCGAGTTCTCCTCTATGCTCTCGCAGTACAATGGAGGCGGCAACAAAGCACTCGGCCACATGTTGTTATTCCGCCGCCGCGTACTGCTTTCGTCGTCGCCATTGTCGATGCTTCCAGAAAAGGGAACATGCGTGGTGCGACCATTATCTGCGTCCCTGTCAGCTGGCTCACGCCCAGCCAGGCTGTCAGAGCTGCCAACATTCCTCACCGTATTACTTGCGCTGTCTTCTGTGTAGCTGCGCCCCAAGTACACTGGCGGCTCGTCAGCTGGCAAAAGCTTGCTAGGCTTCCGCTGAAGAACTGACATCGATGGCTGCTTGCCCAAGCTGCCTGTGCTTTCGTTGGTCGCTCGTCTTCGCCGAGGACGCATAGCGCTGGTTATTGTTCGCATGTATAAAAAGTAGCAGGTGGAGATAGTACAAAATGTCAAATGCAAATTAAAATATTAAAGATAGAACCCAGACACTGAGCTGGAAAAAAGGTCGAGAACAAAGGTCCCAGACCGTATGCTGCGCTTTGAAAAGTTATCGCTGCTGCTTTTGCGTGAATAATCTTAATAGCCATAAGTGGCACGTTGGGCGTGGAAAAGTACAAATAGCAAGAATGCCAAAAAATAGTTTGTCAAAGAGCGACATTCTTTATTTGCGGGTTCAAGGCATGGACATTAACGACATATTCAACGAGACGGTAACTCACACTACGCTTAATGCAGGCAAAAACAAGCGCAAACTGGGCGGTGCTCCGAGCATGCGCGAGCTCAAAGAAGGAGGCTATGGGATTGTCGACAGCAGCGACGCGACTGCCAAACGCACCCGGGTCGAAGATGCCGACGACACAGTTGATGCGGCAGAAGAGTACGCCAGCAGCGATAACGAGGGCGGGCGGTTCTTCTCAGACGGTCTGACGGCCAAAGAAAAGGGCGTGATGGACTGGGTGGACCACGCAGACGAGCTTGATGCCACATTGAACCCTGCATCCGTGCAGCGCCTGGTGGTGCGGCTCGAGCGCGCAGTTTCCAAAAACACAACCGACCGAGTCAGCCACCCCGACGCGCCCGAAAAGTTTGTCGAATCCGAGGCCGAGCTCGACGAGGCGATCCAGCGCCTACAGCTGCTGGCCAACGATGTGCAGCTCCTCAAAGTGCTCGACGATTTGGGCGCACTGCCAACTCTTGTAGGTCTGGTAGCCCATGAAAACGCCGATATTGCATTGGACGTCATTCAATTAACTGTCGAAATGACTGCCGAGGATGCGTGGAATAGCGAGGGCGAGTCGCCCGAAGAGCGTGCTGCCGTAATTGCGTTTATCTCAGACATGGCGCAGAACGAATTTTTTGTTGTGCTGGGCCAGAACTTGCGCCGGCTCAATGAGGGCGGCGAGTCGTCTGAGGGCGAGGCAGACCGCCAGGGCGTCTTCCAGACCCTGGCTCTAATTGAAAACCTTGTATCGCTCGATGTGTCGCTCGCCGAGCAAGCAGTCGACGGCATGAAGCTACTGGACTGGCTGCAGCACCGCGTTGCAAAGTCTTTTGTTCAGAACACGACTCAGGTTGATTCCAACCAGCAGTACGCAGCCGAGATTACTTCGATTCTGCTGCAAGCGTCGTCCAAGCTGCGAGAACAGGCTGGTAGCACGTTTATTGACACTTTGCTGCAATGCCTGGCAAAGTACCGCAAGCACACGCCTGACGAGGATATTGCCTTGGAACATTTGGAAAACATTGTCGAGTCCATCTGCATGCTGGTGGCCACCGCTCGTGGCAAGCAGGCGTTTCTCGAAGCCGAAGGTGTCGAGCTCTTGGTATTGCTGCAGAAACAGCCGCAGGTGGCTCGCCTACTGTCGCTAAAAATCCTCGACTATGCACTGACGCCGCCATCGCCAAACCGCACTGGCGAGACTTCTAATACAGAGACCGCCAACGTTGATACAGAATCACGGGCTATTGCCAAACGCTATATCGACGCATTGGGCCTAAAGTACCTGTTCTCAACGCTCATGCACCACGGCAAGAGCAACATGAAAAAGCTGTACAAGGCTTATCCAGAGTCAGACGAGCGTGCTGTCAACTGCATTGCGTGGCTGCTGCGTCTGACCGAGACCGGCACTCCCCTTCACTGGCGTGTATTGGCCAAGTTTGTGCCGTCGCCCGCCGACCCGTCGAGCTGGAAGTCGCATGTGGACCGGATAGTCGAGCTAAACACTGCATATTCTGAGCGGGTAAAAGAAGCCGAAGATCAGGTTCAATCCGATAGCGATCTAGAAGATGGGGAAGGCAGCGCTGAGGAGCGGTACTTGAGTCGAATGGATGCGGGATTGTTTACGTTGCAGATGACGGATACTGTCATTGCGTTTGTAGCCGAGGAGGAGCAAGTAAAGGAACATATTGAACAGCGGCTGAAGCGAAAGGGCCGTTCTCTGGCCGATGTTTGCTTGGAACTGGCCGAGTACATTGCGACCAAACGCTCAGACACTCTTACAGCACCTGCTACCACAACCGGCAATGTCAAAGACTTGTCAACCTTGCTGCTCGAGCTGTAACTGGCCTTGCATAGTTTTGTTTTATAATAGAACCAACTTTGTGTATAGAACGAGTACAAATGGGGTTGTTTATGAAGGTTGAGCTGGCACAGATTACCACACCTTGTTCATAAACTGCAGAGACATCTCGACACCCAGGAAGCACGCAGCGTTGGCCGGGAAGGCGCGCAGCAGAGCTGGGCCCATGCCGCGGAACAGGGCGCCTGCGCCCTCGGTGCGCATCATCTCGACAAAGACCTGGCGCACACCTGTGTACTTGCCGTCGGGGGCTGTCTGCAGCCGCGACTTTAGCACATCTGGAGGAATAGCCACTGCCCAGTTGGCCATGCCCGCAAGCCCGCCTGCCGTGACAATCGCCACCGGCGAGATCGAGCCCTGTCCGGCGCTCTGGTTGGTCAGCGCCTTCTTAATCAGCTCATACGCGCCAAAGTACGCAACACTGCCAGGAACATCGCGCAATAGAGTCGCGCATGTGCCCTTGAACAGATTGGTGATGCCACCTGAACGGATAATGCCCATGGCTGCGTCAACCGGACCCTTGTACGCTGCGCCCGCTCCGTTGCCCGATGAGACTTGCAGTGTGCACTTTATGCGCTCCATCGGCGTCATGAGTGCTGTGGTCGGTATGGCAGAGAACCCGCCAGCAAACAGTATCTGTTTTGTCGAGAGCGCGTCGGTTGGCGACTACATAATCAAGAAATGCAACATGTACATTGTAATTATTAGCAGCACATCTTTTGCATATTATGTCTGGCAGATTCATAAATGGATTGAGGATACGTTACCAAGTTGTATACTTTGCGCATAATCTTCTGGCCCATGTCGTAGCCCCAGAAGCAGATGGCAAACACCGGCGTTGCGCCAACCAGCGGCGCCGCCATGCCGCGGTACAAGCCACGGACTCCGTTCTCAGCCAGCGTCTTGCGGAAGCAGTCAAGCGTACTCTTGTACTCTGTTGACGTCTGCATGCGCACCTTTAGCAGATCAAGCGGATGCCCGGCTGCCACCAAGCACATACCGCCAAACCCGCCAGACAAAAACGACTTTGTTCCCGAAGTGGCCGAAGCCTTGGGCTGCTCGACCGCAACTGGTGTAGGAGATACTTCAACAGCCGACATGTGTATGAAATGGATAATATTGGGAAAGCGGGGGAGAGAAAAGTGCGATGTCAGGGTCACGCTCGAAAAAGGCGCTCATTTATAGCGGCCAACAGACACGGGCACATGAAATATTGACCAGCGCTGTTTCCTTATCTTCCGCTCCCCGTGTCCCCTGTGCCTGGTTGTGACTTTAAGCGCTCGCGTTTAAGCAGCCAATCGCGCAATTAAAGTTCCAGTTCCCAGGCAACTCCCGTGACGTAAGATAAGCCAAAAATGAGGTTCTGAAACACCCGACCCCTTGTCAGATCCAGCTTCTAGATGCAGCGGGCCAATCCACATGCCTCTTATCGGGAAGTAATTAGCACAGATGATTTAGAGATAATCTTCAGCCATTTGACGCGCTGTGGCGGGTTTTGTTGAAGCAACTGCAACATAACCTCTTTGAAAAATACCGGATTCGGACTGCCTTTATTTCCACCCATGTATTTTCATCTTTATACTAGATATTCGGGCACACCGCCTGTATAGTAAAAATGCTAGAGTAAAAAATGATGGTGCGTTTGTGACCTTTTGAGTGTTTAGGCGTACACCTTGTACGCAATAAGGACCGCTGCAAATGCAAGCGGGATCAGCAGGCCCCACGAGCTGCTACAAATTAATCAAACAAGTTAAAGTCAGATTAGCTGGCAAGATCCAAACAAAACACTGATGGTTAATCATAAAGTGCTAGCAACACAAAGAAAACAACAGCGTCAACCTACTTGTTCTGCTTGGAGCGCAGGTGGCTACGGTCGCCATCGTCACCGCCCGTCGCAGCAGACGGACGCATACCCTACAAATCAGCAAGAATCAACTAGTTAGTACACACGGCAAAAGCAAAAGTTTCTTGTTCAACAATCAAGTATAAACGCCATGCACTTGCCTCAAGGTCGCCGATATAGTACTGGCTCAGCATGTCACGCGCGTCCTCCGAGTGACCAATGTCCTCAAAGTCGCTGGTCGAGTCCTTGCCAGCGTTCTCGAGAATAACCTCTTCGCCACCTGGGTGCTCGTCAAGGAATTTTGTCACATCGTACACCTTGTCGTGAATCAGAATCCACACGTCCTCGCGCGTATTATGCTTCGCAATCTCAGCTGCAGTAAAGGTCGAAACCTCACCCTTGTTCTCGCTCTTTGCCTCTGACATTGAATGATTGCTGTCGCGTAGAAGAAAAAATATACTGAAATGAATAAAAAAATATATTTGGAGAGGCTTCAAATATTGAAAATCCCACTTCTTCGGAAACGAGCCGAGTCGGTATTGAGTCGACTCTTTAAAATGTGACTGCGTCAAAACGCGTTCTTTTAGGGCAAGCGTGCTACCCTTGGCGTTCAATTTCGCTTTGCCCCTTTGCATCATTTCATTTATACAAAAGCCAATTTACCGGCGTTGCTCGGATTACGCTCACAAGGATGAAGAAACCGCTGCTGCTGGTTAAATTGCCGCGGCATATCGTTGAAAGCCTACAGACAGCGTCTCCAGAAGACCTGTCGCTGGTGCTAGGCGGTAAAGAGCGAATTACCACTGGTACGCTGCATGTCGGGGCAACACGTCACGATGTGCGCTACTCTGCTGAACGCAGCAGTGCACCACCCTTGCTATTTCAGGGAAGTACTGCATTGCCTGAGGGAAGCGACGGCTGGGCACAGTGGACACAGCGTGGCAAACTCGTTGGCAAGCTGACTGTGGTTGTCAAAACCAAGCCGGCATTGCATTCGCACTATAGCAATGTAAGCGTGGCATCTGATATTCAAGCCCGCAGTTCTGCAGCTATTTCAGAACCTCGGATGCCAGCTCCTGAAGCCTTGGAGTCGCCGCCGTCAGTGTCACACAACACCTCGGCATACATGTCAAAATTGGCACCTCAAAAGAAGCCTGGTATTTTCCGGCAGAACCGGGAGCTTTTACGCGATAAACTACTACATATTCTGGCAACTGGTCCAGTCGATGAATCGCAGCTGTTGGACAGAATCAAAAGCCCACCAAATGTGGTTATCGAGGCTTTGGGCTTGATAGGACAAAAGTCAGGCTCCATGTGGTCCCTCAGACCGGAAAAGTTTAAGCTCGTGCAGATCGATAGCTGGCACAAGTATGATACGCCGGAGCGGCTGCATGTGGCAGCTAGCGCGCTAAAGGCATTTGACGAGCTAGGGCTGCCTGCAGATGACTCGGATCGGGTGCGTGTAGAGCAGCTGCAACAGCGGCTGACGCGGGGACTGGGTTCAGCGCAAAAGCCCAAGCCAGCTACAGCTTTGATTTCCTCTGCCAAGGAATCGCCAGCACCAAAGAAAAAGACCATGCGCACAGTTATTGCGCCAACACTAGTCAGACCATTGCATTCGGAGGCATCCCGACACACAAAGCGTCCTTCTGTGTCTGCTGCTATTGGTATAGGTGCATCGGCACCGCCAACTGCTATGGCTGCCTCGTTTGAAGATAGCAGTTTTGCAACCGCCTCTGCCGATCAACCGACTAGCGCCAAAGAGCCTCTAAAGTCTTCCGTGCGGGCTAACCGACCGATGTCGTTGCTTGCCGAAAAGCCCAAAGACACTCAGGCCGATGAGAGTGCTAATCATGGCGTGCCTAACACCCTTGATTCGGGCAGTGCCCTCGCTCGGTGGCCAATGGCAAGCGCCCCGTCCACAGCGCCCAACACGGCATTTGGAACGGCAAGTCATGGCATAGAGAGACAGCAAAAGAGCACAAGGCTACCCGATGCGCGTGAATACCATGATGGTATAGATAATTATCCAGCTTCAGATGCTGAAGCCGAGTATCGTCGCAAGCCGCGCAGGAGAGGCGATTCGCCAGTTGTCACTTCCAGAAAGCCGGTTAGCCGCTCTCACAGCCGCAACTCGCGTGTATCTCCTCGAGGCCAGCTGTCAACAGCCAGCAGAGACGAACGCAAGCAGCATGTGCCTGTCAGATCGCGACCAATCCAACTGCAGTCGCTTGCCTCTACGTCGTCGCGCACGCCTGATGCTGAAACCGGCGCAGCTGTGAGTCGTGTACAAGAACGACTGGCACAGGAAATGATGGACCGAAGGATTCCAGCGGCCAAAACGCGCTCGCGTAGCTCCAGCGACCCTACTCGACAGAGTGCTCCTCCGAGACCTCGCGGTCCATCCTTATCCCCAATCGCTGACCTGCCTCAGTCACCATCACCGCCGCTGGCATCCAAGGTTGAGCAAGCCGACACTATTGAGGACCTAGCCCGGCTACAAACTCTATTGGTTGATTCATATGCCGAGTACAGCCAGCTACGGCTCAAGATTGACAGCCACTGCGCAGCTTTTGCGCCGTTGGCTGCAGAGCTTGCGGATGCTCAGGCAGCTTGCAAAGCAGTTATTGCCGAAAAGCAGAACGACGACGCTGAGCGTGAAGAAGGCGAAGAGATCCCAGGCGATGCGCGGACAGAGTCCAGTCTGGGCTTTGATGCGATTACCGAAAAGTGCGCTCCAGACGGAGCTCGGCTGTACTGGGTGGATGCTGCTAGTGGCGCATGGCTGGCCGACAGTCAGGATGCTGTGTTAGGGAAGCAGCTGGGCAGAGACGGGCAGCCATGCCGGACGCAGATGCTGCTTCCTGAAGAGGCACGAGTGCTCAAGGCAAATCAGGCCATTGTTGACCAGTACGCAGAGCTAGGCAGCGACGACTTGCGCCGTTGGGTACGTCGCTATCTGCGTCTGCACTCGCAGATTCAACAACTAGATCATGAACTGAACAGTTCGTACAAGCGCATATCTAAAGCAATCAACGCTCAGTACGATGGTTTTAGAGAAGAGTTGGGCGACAGCGACGTTGATGCCGTATTGTCCGAAGCGTGCCCCAACTTTGGCAGTCATGAACCTCCAACGCAGTCGCTAAATATCGACATGTACCGAGATGAAACTATGGCACCACTGCCAGAGTCGGTTCCCGCTACTTCACATATTTAATTTTTAAACACACAATGTACTTGTTATAACTTTGCTATAGTTTAAGTTGATGTTTACTAAATATATTTAAACCCGCTTACTGATAGAAACTTTGCCATGCCCAATTGCAACTCTCAAATCTAGTAGTAAATCGTCTCGCGCAAGCTCCTGAATATAGCTGTCGTGTCCACTCCTGCCGTGGCTGTAATCCGCCAAGTGCGCCAACGCATCCTTGGTGCTGGCAGAGTCGGTATCAAAAATTCGCACAAATTCAAAGCAAACCACTAATTTCTGGATGTAGCGGCCATACGGAAGAAGTGTAATAGTCCAATTCAAATCACCCTTATACAGCCGAGAATAAAATGCATGGTCGGCGACAACATTGCATTTATTATCCACAGAAGGTCTTGGATGAGAAAGCTTGGACACAACATATCTACATGCCAACTCGAGCAATGCATCTTCTGAATATGTGTCTTCAGGGCGCGGCAGCTGAGTCAGCGCATACTCAAAAGCTTTAGCCAATATGTCAATATTGCCGCTGTATAGACTGGCAGTCAGCTCATGCCGCTCACTGTCTTGCGTGACCTGATCCCATGTCCCAAAGGTTGCAATCAACCTAATGTCTTCCCACATTCCGCGTATGATGTCGTTTGCAATCCGAAGAGTATATCCAGGGCCGAGAGATAAATACCCGTTGTATAACAACTGGTTGACAAACCGATTGAGACATAGTGGATCGCTGCTATCTGCCGATCCACATTCAAAGTCTAACATGAATATAGGCAAACTTTCATCATCGACAGAAGTCAAGCCGGGATGTTGCGGGTTACGAATAAAGCAGCTGGATTTACCAGTATCAAAGTCATGAATTAATCTGGAAAGCAACAATATCATATCTGCTCGACGCTCATTTGCCATCGATATGGCATTATCACATGAATCGGCACTGGGTTTAAGCTTGGAAAGCGCGCTATAAACAAGATGACGCCGATATGACTTTTGGCTTATAGCTACTCTTGCCTGAGAAATAAGTTGTATTACATTCATTGGAAAGCAGCGAGTCTGATAGCAGCCAATACCATAGTCAATGCTTTGTTTTAGAAATGCGTCAAAGAGACCATCCATCGAGTAACCAGCAAAAACTTCGCTTTCGACGTAAGCGGAACACAGCTTGTGTATTTCGGCCAAAGTATACCCGAATAATGCGCCAAATGCCTGCATGTTGCTACATGAAGCTGTTACATTGCTCTCATTAAAGTCGACATATGTGTTGGTTGCTAGCACAATGGTAGGTATGGCGCCTAAACCTTGCCATGTGTGGCGGTCAAGAGGAAAGTCATAAACTCCGACAAGTAGACCTTTCCGCAAATGTTGGTTGTCAACAAACACCCGATTTAGCAGACACATATATGAGCTGCATGCGTCATTAGCCCAGGGTTTGCCCCAGGCTATCTTTAACGGGGCGTCATAGTTGTCCACCAAAATAAAACATTCAGTGCTAAAGACCGCCTGAATCATATCCAACAAAGATGATAGTATGTCTGTAGCCTCTTCAATACTGGTCATCCACGAGTCTTCGTTTAGTGAAAGCTTGGTTTTAAATTCACTTTGCGCAGTCTGCATTTTTTGCACATCAGCGGCCTGCGTCTCTGACAGCTGGCTGGTATCAACCCCGCTAATAAATTTATCGATTGCATACGTTATGTGCCACGTCAACCTTTCGTTAAATTCGTGCTGGCTGGAAACATCAATATCCTACAACCACAAACTATAGGCATTATTAGTTTACTATATAACGGTTGGTGTACACACGCAATGGCTTTACTTACATGAAAATCAAGGCAAACTACCTGGTAGCGACAAAAGTGCTCTTCAAAGAATTGGGGCGCCTTTTCAAACAACAGCGTGTTGTGAAAAAGCTTCATGCGCTCGGCACGTGCTACTTTAGAGTCAATATGTTCTGGTAGCGGAATACGGCGGCCAAATTCTTTGTTCTCCAAATATGGCATGTCGTATTTTGACACGGCAGCAAAGAAATATTTGAGTGTATCAATATTGAAAGACTTGCCAATACCTCTTGGAGCACAGAGCCGAATCACTTTGTGTTTTGTCTCCAAAAATGCCTTGCACAGCAGCGTCTTGTCAACAATCATATACAGACTTTTGTAGTCACGCATACTGTATATATTGGACTCTATCCTTTTGTGGATTCGAGCCAACGTCCAATCAATATGCTCGCTTGAGTCAGTTCCCGGCGGCATGGCTATAGGTGCACCAGCTGGCAGAGTTTCAGCCTCCTCAGTATCAAGGCGAGGACACTTGTTGCAGCTTTCAGTAGCGGTCATGGCTAGAAAAATTCAACGAGTTGACAACAGATCACAACAAAGAATAAAGAATCTGTAGGGAAACAAAAAAGACAACAGCTTATTGGCGCAAATTGCGCAGCAGTACGTCATTTGATTTCTGATCCGTGTGCTAATATCTACACGCATTAAATCCGAGAAGTTAAAATTACATAATGACTGGACTGTGTTGGATACCGCATTAGGAAATTTGTTTTTGCGCAAGTATAGCCCACGGACCATTGACTTTCCGAAGAGCCCGAAATTGTTTATTGGATAGAGCGGAAGTCGACTCATGTGACTGGTCATCCATTTTTCAACACTGAACATGTGACTATGCACATCCTTTCCGTATTTCGCCTCGCAGCGTATTGCTTGCTTGGCACGGTGCATCGACCGGCTTTTTGCTCGACCCGGGCGACACTCTGCGGAACAGCACATATAAGTGCGAGCTTGTCAAAAGTTTTGACATTTCTTCTTTATAACCAATCTTTTATTTTAACCATGATATCCAACTCTTTGTTCCCCAAGGCTGAGATCCCTAACGTGGATCTGCCAACATTTATGTTTGAGTATGCCAAGGAACACACGGTTTATGGACGGGATCCAAAACTGGTCGCGATTGTGGGCACAACAGAGTCGCTGTCGTTTGCTGACCTCGAAAACTGCACCGTACTATTTGCCTCTGGCCTCTACAACCAGCTGGGATTCCGGCGCGATGACATTCTAGCTACGGTTTTGCCCAACAGTTCGTCGTATCCGGTCGCTGTAATGGGCACGCAGATGGTTGGCGGCGTAGTAACAACTGCAAACCCCGATTACACCGCCCGCGAGCTTGCCCACCAGTTCCACGAGACGCAGCCCAAGGTTGTGGTGACGCTTCACAAAAGTGTTTCCATTATCAAGGAGGCGCTGGGAATTGCAGGCTTGTCTATCCCTGACAAAAACATATTGACAGCAGACGAAAGCTCCAATAGTATGCGCAACATATTCTCACAGAATCAGTTCCCGCGGGTGTACCTGCAGTCTGTTCACGAAGCAAGCACAACGCCAGCATTTATTGTGTTTAGCTCAGGAACTAGCGGCAAACCCAAAGGCGTAGTGCTCTCGCACAAAAACATGGTTGCTAATGCAGTGCAGTTTCTGCAAATCGATCGAAGCGACACGGCGCTAATGGGTGCTGTAAGGCACAAGTTCCAGCGCCGGTGGCTGCAAGTGCTGCCAATGTTCCACATCTACGGAATTCTGATCAGCAACGTGTGCATCCTCAGCGGAGCAGTAATGGTTGTCATGGAAAAGTTTGACTTTGGCGACTTTTGCTCGCTTATCCAGGACCACCGAATCGATACAGTGTACGTTGCGCCGCCCATTATTCTTGCGCTAGCAAAGAGCCCAGCAGTCAGCAACTATGATATTTCCAGTCTGGTGTTTATCAACTCTGGAGCAGCTCCACTGAGCAAGGAGCTGCAGCTTGAGGTCGAGCAGAAACTCAAAACGTATGTAACCCAGGGCTACGGTATGTCTGAGACAAGTCCGTTTGTGACGCGGTCAATGAGTGGCGCCAATGTCCCTGGATCGGCTGGCCAGCTGTGTCCCAACACTGAGGCCATATTCCTTGACGAAGACGACAAGCCGGTCGGCGTAGGTCAGACCGGAGAGTTATGTGTACGTGGTCCACAGGTCATGATTGGCTACTACAAGAACGAGCAGGCAACCAAAGACACGCTGGGCGACGATGGATTCCTGCATACCGGCGACATTGGTCATATTGACGAGACTGGTCATATTTACATCACCGATCGCAAGAAGGAGCTTATAAAGTACAAAGGATTCCAGATCCCTCCAGCCGAGCTCGAGGGTCTCCTCACCGATCATCCAGCTGTTGTCGACGCCGCCGTCATTCCAATCTATGATGAGTCTCGAGCAACAGAGCTGCCCAAGGCGTTTGTGGTCATCCGCCCTGGAGCCAAGACACCAGGTATTGAAACCGAGATTAGTCAATGGATCGACAAGCGTGTGATCAAGTACAAGCGACTACGCGGTGGTATTGAAATCATCGATGCTATTCCCAAGTCAGCTACCGGAAAGATCCTGCGGCGCGTCCTCAAGGACCTAGAAGCAAGTAGATTGAAACAAAAGGCCAAACTTTAGATGTTTATGTTCCTTAATGCAATAGTAAAAAGTACACGGTGACTGTCTATTCTCGGTGCTTTAGCTGCGCTGGACCTGGGCTTCTCTCTCGTTCCTGAGAAATAATGCTGTCCATGTTGGCAGAGCTTGCTTGTGACTTTCTGCGCGCCATGGGCTGCATTACTGTGTCTAAGCCTGACTCGCCGTCGCTAGCCGACGTGCTCTTGTCTGACGAGTCTGCGATATTAAACAGCGACTGACGCCGACGTGCAATGGAGCTGTCGGTGACGCCACTGCTAATCGCGCCCTTTCCTGGCGCGCGGCCGCCTTGTGCTACCAGCTCTCCAATTGCCTGTGGATCAATATCAGCAACCTCGTCATATGAGTCGGCAGCAAAAACGAACTGTCGTTGATGCGCGTCGTCGATCTGCGCCTCCGAGTTGCCCGATGCGCCCTGTTCTTCAAGTTTGGATTCTTTTAACGTATCATGAATCTTTAGCCAGTTGTACAAGCCAATGCCAAATAGCGAGACCAGCAGACCGCAGGCATTGACAAGCGTCATTGAATCGCCAAAAATCAAGTGTGCCACGCCAACCATAGCAACCTCTTTGAGCATGCCTGCAATCGATAGCGTTACGACCGACGTGCGCGCAATCAAAAAGTACTCTGATAGCACCATGGCAAATGCCAACAGACCGCCAGAAAGCATCATCAGAGCCACGAACAAACCGCCATGCGTAGTATCGGAGTTTTTGTTTTTGGCAATCTCTGTAAATGGGTGTTCCAGAATCAGCGAGAAAATCAGCAAGCAGACTCCGACGATTGGTGTAAGCCGGGACATGGTAGCCACCGGATTGTTCATTCCAAACCGCGCTTGCGATAGCAATATCTGCGTCAGCGACCAGCGCAGCCCGCTCATTGCCGAAGATCCAATAGCCTCTAAGAAGCCATTTAGGATAAAGTCCACCTCGCCGGCTGCCATTAGCACGACGCCCACCGATATTATCGATATTATAACAATCAGCGCCAGTCGCACACGCTCCAGGCCAAACAGGAAGGCAAAGAGCAACACAAACCCCAGTGTCGATGATTTGCACATAGTGTAGAACGTCAGTGTTATTGTGCGCAGACTAACGTTGCTCAGTCCAACATCCAGTGCAGATGCAATGCCACACGGAACTGCTCGGGTCAGGTATACGCTCCATGTGGGCGACTTTGCTGGTCGCAAGCTAGGAAATATACGCAGACACGCACAGGCCAGTATGTACTGAACCAGCATGTGGACGCTTGTGACAAACAGCGGAAATGGAAAGTCGCGCTCAGAGCTGCCAAATAGCCACTTGTTGTATACAGACAACAGCCCAGAAAATATGTACCACAGCATAATATACAGCCCGCTCAGCATAATGTGTCGCCGCACCTCGGGTTTCTGAAGCAAGGCAGATAGCCCGTGTGCCTGAGGTGTGCGCTGCCCATTTTCTGCTATGTATAAACGGTCACCGGCCGTGTCGTTGGGCGATAACGACATATCAGCCAGTTCCGTATACTCGTGGTGGTCCTCACGCGCCATAACTGTGCTGGCAGTAAGCGCGGTCAACAGCCGTAGTGACTATAAAGTATAAACAGTCAGCTGTGATAAGCGACCTTTTGCAATTCTGTATTTAAAACTTTTATGCCTAATAAAAGAGATGCAGAGAGGAGAAAGCCACCATGAAGTAAATCTTCCAGAAATATGCGCGTATTTCTCTAACGGAAATAGCACCTTCCACAAGTTGCGCACGATTGTGGGCCTGATCAGATTTATAATCAATCATCTTTTAGTTTCTAGCTGCAACAATAGCTTTACTAAAGAATCAGACACAATTGGCAGCATTAGTTATTAGTCTTGCAATTTCATTTTGCTTGTGCGCAAATGCCATATTCAGATAACGTTGTTATTTTTAACTACCACCATTTTACTGTTTCATAACTTGGTTTCACTTGCAATATATAATTCATGTAAAACTTCTAGCAACTAGAGTGGATACGCTCTTGGCAAATGTATTTATATACAATATGAGAAGCGTTGACAAATATTTAAAAACTGATTGTGAAATGGAAAAAGAAAAAACTAAACAATAGCCGCTGGCGGCGTGTTAGCCCATATCTCGGTTATCTCGTCGTCAGTGTTGTAACCAGCAGTAACCTTATTAGTCGTCCAGATGTTATGCACATCACTGTCAAGCTTGCATTTCCAGCTGTCAAGGGCATCTGCCTGTGGATCCTTGGCCCAAATTGAGTGCATGTTGCCGCCGTAATTTCCATAGTCTGGAACACTCTTGATTGCAGACTTGGTGTTGCCCGCACTGTGCTCAGTAGTATCCTGCCAGTCAACAAAAAACTCATCAGGCAGGTTCTCGGTCCACCTCGCAGTCTCTTCCTCAATGTAGCTTTTGCCAAAGTTATTCTTGTTGGCATAATCAGCAACGTTCTTGGCGACAATCTTGAAGGCTGACATGATGCGGGTAAACTTGTAGATAAAGGAACCAAAGAAAACTACCACTCAAACATGCTATTAGTACAATAGCCCAGTCTGGCGCAATGGCAGAGATGTTGGCACTGAACAGGTGCAATCAAAGAACATTTTGAAGGGGTTACCTTTTTGTGATGTTTGTTTATCCAAAGGAGAATGTTTCAAAAGCAAAGAATTGTAAACAGGTAAGAAAGAAATGTAATGTCCTCTGTATTTAAGTACTCGAGAGCAAAGCTGTTAAACCTGTGTCTATAATTAGTTGAAGACAGCTGCATGCCAAGGGAGCACATCATCTGCTCGAGCAGGGACGATGGGCAATCGGACCATCGGATCATCGGACCATGAGACCATCGGTCCACGTCTCCGCTTTTTTGTTTTAGAGTTTTGGGGGTCTGTTAAAATCCACACGCAGCAGGGTTGAGTGGGCCTCCCCCACTCTTACTGGATCTGCCGCAATTGCTCGTGTGATCGGCTTTATCAAACCTTGGATGAGACTGCATGCCTCCACATGGATTATTCCGTGTCTAAAAGTATAACAAAGAGGTTATGTCTCTTTAAAATATATTAGATTAGAGTAAACGACAAGAAAGCAATTTACGAGTGAAACACAACTTGCTGGGTATTTGTTGTTCGTCTCTGCGCAGAGTTGGTTGGAATAACTAAAACAACAACATTTTTGGTTATTTTGCGTTCATTTATATGACGCAGAGGCTTTATGAATTTGTCTTGTTAATATGTAGCTTCATTAACTTCTTTGAACAAGTTATTGTGTATTGTTCAATTGATAAAAACTCATATTTAAAAACCACAACTTGAAGCAGGTGCTATATGCAGGTTAGTAATATCTTTCAACTGCAGCTTGTCAAATTTTAGGCTAAACATTTATCTACGAATGGTACTGTAGGAGCAAAGTAGTACGTTTAGCTGGTTGCACTTTGTCGCAGCTGGGTCGTATTGCTGCCAAAATCCCATTGTTTATGCTAATAAAAACTCACAGATAGGTTACGGCTATACAGATGCAATTGAACAGCCTCGGGTGGACTATGTGGTCCTCTGGGTGTTGTATACGGGGTCTGAATCGGGGCTGTAAAAAAGTATAAGTTTACAGCCGATCGGTGATCAAGTTGCTTGATCAAAACAAGTTAATACTCGATTGGCTCAACCTTCAAAAACAAGTTGCTGAAACCACAGGTTTTGGTTTTCTTGTTGTCTTCATTTCGCCCTCATTTCGCTTATTATCGTAAAAATGCTCTCTTGTTTTAAATTGAAGGGCGCGACAGTGCGCGTTACGCAATATGTGCGTCCTGTGTTATATTCCTTTACACGTCGACGCTATGCTTCAGCGATTGATTCTATCTCTCTGGAGCGACAGCAAGAGATCGCTGCTGCTCTTCGCATGTATCAAAAGAATAACATAGCAGTGCCGTGGTTAGACATGGTCCGGCGATACAAAATAGCACAAGCGACTATGGAACAGGCGTTGGCGGCAGATGATGCTAGGCTGCAGAAAAGAGCTGAGCTGTCGATCCGTGTTACGCAAATGGCGGATCGGACATACAATAAACAGTGTGGTCGGTGTGACTGGGAGTTGGTTGCTCGAGATATGGATATGCCGCTTATTGAATGCCTGCGGTTGTTTGACCCATCGCTCTCTACAGTTCCGGTGCGGTCGCTACCCAATATCACAAACTGGTTGGCAGACGATATTTCAACGCTAAAGTCACTTGTGCTTGAGCATTTTGGTGTTGTTACAGCCGACGAATGGATTTTGGTTAGCGTCTATATGAATGTTGAGCAGGCAGACTGTTATATGGCAAACAATACACGCGCCTATCAGCGAATGACACCTGGAATGTACAAAGAAATTACTCAGCACCGGAACAACGGTCTACAGTGGAAGGATATATTCGAGCTTTATCCGATATTTGGAAGCGTACAGGTTCTTTACTATGCGTACCGTCAGTTCAAAAAACATGTCGATTTCAAGCCAAAAGCCAAACCAATAAAGTGGTCTGACGCAGACACTTGTCGGTTAAAGGAGCTTGTTCAAACCTACTATAAGCCTGGAAACCGACGCGAGGTGTTAACTCAGGCGCAAATGGGATTTCCCAATCGCTCGCAACAATCTATAATCAACAAGATCAAACAGATTAGATGCAAAACCTCGGACATATCCCAGAGTGACATGGATCGTGTAAATAAGCTGGTCGGCGCTTATGGCAAAGACTGGGAGCGTATTGGACAGGAGATTGATGTTTCTCCACTGCGTGTGCAACGGATATGGACTCGGTACCAGCAACAGCAAAAAGTGACACTCGCGTGGACGGGAGATGAGCTGGATATACTACGCAAGTGTATCGACGACGGTGTTGGGATGGCTGAGGCATCACGGCTTATTGGAACAAAAACGCTGAGTGCGTGCGATGCAAAAATGCGTACATTAAAGAGAGCTGGTAAGCAACAGTACTATTAACATCTACTGAATACGGGTGTTTAACAAGAGCGATACTGACCTGTGTTATTTAATATGTAGCAATGAGCAATACGTTGCAAAAGTCAAAAACTCTCTGGAATGCCGAAGATATTGCTCGATTGGTGCACTTGGTATCAACATACAAGGGAAGAAAAATTGACTGGGCAGCGATTGGCAAGGACCTTGGCCGTACGGCTAGCTCGTGTCAAAACAAGCATGGTGAATTCCACCGGAACCATATTAACCCAACAATTGACCATTCCGAAGCAGTCAGCCACGAGGTGCAGAAGCAATACGAGCAGCAGCATTGTGTAGATTGGACTGGAATTGCTCATCTACTTGGTTTAACTGAGCGCGAGTGCTTGGAAGCCAACCAATTCAATACTGGCAAAGCTCGGTGGATCTACCAACCAGATACGTTTTCATGGGATATGGCGAATCGAATGACAGCGTTTATCAAGGACAACTATCCCAAGCCGCTTGCTGCCGATTATACAGCTGTTTCAAACTACATGTGGATTGACATTAATGACTGTGCCAAGATGGCCAGTTTGCTGCGTGGCGAAATGGTGTGGACTGCCAAGGTCATTGCCCAAGTACTAGAACTGCGAGAACAGGGTATGCCGTACAAGGATATTGCCCACCAATTGTCACCAGCACTCAGCAAAGCCAAAGTTATAGGCACTTACCACAGCCGCATAAATCCTCAAGCCTATACGCCATTGTCGTATGAAGAAAAGCATCGGATAAAAGAGATGATGAATACGCATGCGGAGCAAATGCCGTTTACCGAGCTGCAAGCATTGGTTTTACAAAAAATGCCACATGTCAATCAAAAGGCGTTGTATTCATTTGTTTACACACATGCTGTCACCCTACCTGTGTACAAAGAACGTCTGCGCAATGCCAATACAGAACAAATTGTTAGCCAGATTTTAAATGGCACCAAACATAGCAAACTGGCAGCACAGTTGGATATTCCGCCTTTAATACTGACCAATCTAATGAAGTCAAAGAAGTATTCTGTGCATTCAGGAACATGGACGCCTCTAGAGACTGAAAAGTTGCTGGAGCTTGTTCGATCCAACACTCAGCCATACAAATGGAAACCAATATCCGAAGTGATTGGTACTAAAAGTCCTAGACAATGCAACTGGAAATACTATTCATTAAACAAGACTGGACGTTTAGTCACGGCTACCGTTGATAAGAGCAGCTGATAATTTTACTGTTGTAGTTTAATTATAACAAAAACTGCCATTATTTGCTATAGTCTTCATCCCCTCAGTCTATGATTTAAAACGCGGGCCAAGTAGTTTAAACTAAGAAAAATTACATAACATCTGAGTTTAAAACAAACTACAGGCTCAAGATTTGTAAATATACACAACAAAGCGTTAGCCTTATAAAATATTTAAAATTAAATGTTCAAAACTGATATGTATGTTTTAGAGTGATCAATAGTAAAATAATTTGTTGAAACGTTAATAACATGCTATATTAGTTGCATACGCTAGTGCCTAAGAAACATGTGGTCACAATGTATTACTTTGTAAAACAATTGCATTATTGTTTGTCATGTTCTGACATTTATTCTATATTATCCAAAAATATTCACTCTCTACAATTTTAATCGTGGATCAATTTCAAAATTAATGATCATTGTTCGATTTGGCTATTGATAAACTTTTTGTTTTTGTCCTCTTTTCGCGTTTGCTATATAATGCTCTCATGTTTTAAATTGAAGGGCGCGGCAGTGCGCATTGCGCAGTCTACGCGGCCTACGCTGTTATATTATTTTACAATTAGACGCTATGCTTCAGCCATCGACGCTATCTCTCTGAAACGACAGCAAGAGATCGCTGCTGCTATTCGCGCGTATCAAAAAGATAACATAACAGTGCCGTGGTTAGACATGGTCAGACAATACAGAATATTACAGGCGGCTATGGAACAGGCGTTGGTTGCAGATGATGCTAGGCGGGAGAATAGAATGAAACTGTCGATCCGTGTTACGAAGTTAGCGAATCTGGCATACAATGAGCAGAGTGGTCGGTGTGACTGGCCGTCAGTTGCTCGAGATATGGATATGCCGCTTATTGAATGCTTGCGGTTGTTTGATGCATCTCTATCTACGGTTTTGGTGCGGTCACTGCCTAATATCACAGACTGGTCAGCAGGTGATCTTTCAACACTAAAGTCGTTAGTTCTTGAGCAGTTTGGCGCTGTTACAGTGGATGAATGGCGTTTGATTAGCGTCTATATGAATGTTGAGCAAAATGACTGCTTTATGGCGCACACCATGTGCACTTTTCCTCAAATGACGCCTGATCTACATGAAGCTATTACTCAGCTTCGAATCAATGGTCTACAATGGAAGGATATATTCGAGAAACATCCTTTATTTAGCTGTATAAGTGGGCTTTGCAATGCGTACTATGAGTTCAAAGAACCTGGCGATTCCAAACTAAAACCCATATATTCAGAGTGGACTGACGCTGATACTTGTCGGATCCAGGAGCTTGTTCAAACCTACTATAAGCCTGGAAACCAGCGCGATGTGTTAATTCAGGCACAAATAGCGTTTCCCAATCGGTCGCAACAATCTATCATTAACAAGGTCAAATGGATTCTACGTAAGTGGAATGCCGATGATGTTGCTCGATTGGTGCACTTGGTATCAACATACAAGGGAAGAAAAATTGACTGGGCAGCGATTGGCAAGGACCTTGGTCGTATGGCTAGTTCGTGTCAAAACAAGCATGGTGAACTCCACCGGAACCATATTAACCCAACAATTGACCATTCCGAAGCAGTCAGCCACGAGGTGCAGAAGCAATACGAGCAGCAGCATTGTGTAGATTGGACTGGAATTGCTCATCTACTTGGTTTAACTGAGCGCGAGTGCTTGGAAGCTAACCAATTCAATACTGGCAAAGCTCGGTGGATCTACCATCCAGATACGTTTTCGTGGGATATGGCAAATCGGATGAAAACATTTATAAAGGACAACTATCCCGAGCCGCTGCCGGTCAATTATACTGCCGTTTCAAACTACATGTGGATTGTCATGAGCGACTGTGTTAAAATGGCCAGTTTGCTGCGTGGTGAAATGGTGTGGACGGCGGAGACTATTGCTAAAGTAGTAAAGCTGCGAAAAAATGGCATGGTGTACAAAGATATTGCCCGCCAATTGTCGCCAGTACTCAACAAATCCAAAATTGTAGGTGCTTACTACGGCCACATTAAATCTAAAGTCAATGCGCCATTGACATGCAAGGAAAAGCATCGGATAAAAGAGATGATGAATACGCACGCGGAGCAAATGCCGTTTACCGAGCTGCGAGCACTGGTTGTACAAAAAATGACTCTTGTCAACCAGCAGGCATTGGGTTCATTTATTAACACATATGCTGCTTCTTTGCCTGTGTACAAAGAACGTCTGTGCAATGTAGATACAGATCAAATTGCTAGCCAGGTTTTAAATGGCACAAACCCTAGCAAGCTGGCAGCACAGTTGGATATTCCGCCTTTAATGCTGACTAGACTAATGAGGAAAAATGCTTTTTCTATACACTCTTTAACATGGTCGACTCAAGAGACTGAAAAGCTGCTGAAGCTTGTTCGAACCAATACTCGACCCTATAATTGGAAGTCTGTATCCGAAGTGATTGGTACTAAAAGTCCTAAACAGTGCTACATAAAATATGTTTTACTAAAACAGGCTTGACATTTAGTCGCGATAGCTGTTGGTATGAGCTGCTGAGAATACATTTTATTTGTTTATAGTAGTGTATAAAATATTGGCTAAAGTTTAGACCATATGTGACTTGGTGTTCCACGTATAATATTGAATTTTAGAATTACATAGCAACACGCGGCAGAAAATATTCCGATAAACCCCCAAATTGCAATAGCTGTAAATGAGTCGTGAGGTCGATCGAATTTCTGATAAATGGCACCTTGAGTTGGATTACCAACAAGTACACCAATTGAGCACCACATGTTCATAATGCCCATAGCAGTGGTCACGGCCTGCGCTCCAAAAATGCCTGTTAAAATCAGTGGAGTTACTGATATGAAGCTAGCCGAGAGCGCACCGTATATAACCGACAGAACAATATAGGAAGTCATTTGCCGTACAACAAGCATGACTACCAACACAAGAACAGCGCATATTGCATAAGCGATAGCAATGCTATTGATCGGACCAACATATACTGCCACATATGCCGCCAAAACTCGGCCAAGTGTACTTCCTGCGTTCATATATAAGACAAGATTGTTAGCAGCCTGCCTTGACTGACCAATCTTGATTGCTGCCGTTGGGAGATAGTACCAAGGCACAAAATAGCTGATATTGACACATAGCCCGCCAACGCCAACAATAATTAAGCGGATATCCTTCGCGATAGCAAAAAAGTTAATGCCACCCTGTGGCACTGATAGTCGACGCTTGTAGAATAAGCCGGCTGTTCCGCTGACACAAAGTAAAACCAACGCAAGAACACGAAGTGTCCACCTGTGGCCAATACTCTCCATCATCTTCTGTGTTATGACCGAAAATATCATGCCACCAGCACCACTTCCAGCTACAGCAATGCCTGTTGCTAGTGGACGATTCTTTTCGTGCCATTGCGCGGGTAGTGATACCGATGGTGAAAATATACAAGCCGCACCCATGCCGAACATGACTCCTTGAGTAATAATCAGCTGCCAAAGTGCGTTGGTGAACGATGCTAACAGCAGTGCCAGACTGCAGATGGCTGTTCCGACTAGCGAAACAATTCTGAACCCAAATCGATCAGTTAGTGGTCCAGTTGTTACTGCGCCTCCAAGCATAAACAGCGACATCATCGTCCCTATCCATGCAATACTTGCCGCTGACTTTTCTGGAAAAATGTAGTTGATGTAGTATGTTGAGAATATTCCAAAACTGTTGACGATGCCGAGCGTGCACATCATGTTGAATGCAGCGCATGCTACGATAACCCATGCGTAGGAGGAGTCGGCTGGCGCAAATACAACTGGTAGATCTTCGGCCGTCTGCTTGCTGAGAGAATCATTATTGGCTGTGGTTGTGTTGAGGGTTTGGGCATCGCTGCCGCTCATTTTCTCTAAATTACCATCAGATTGCATAATATTTGAGGCATAGTGTATGCTTAGAGTGCTGTCGTTTCTGAAAGACATGGAGATAATGTTTAAAGATGCAAGTTTGGAAAATTGTATTAATTACAAGAAAACGAATACGAAAATACTTGCTTGTTATATTATTTTTGCCTGCTCATTTTGCATCTATAACCGCAAGTCCGATAAGTCAGGGGCTGTCTTTTCGGAAAATTAATAAAGCGAGAAAATGAGGTGCAGATGTGCATGTTTTCATCCAGGCCCGTGAACCGTGCCATAAAATTTCTGCAAGTAAGCGAAGCTGTCTGCGCTACAAGAATTATTTGGCCAGGTTCATTTAATTTAAGGATTTTCAATTTTATTGAAGAACTTTGTGGGAGTAATTCCTGCCATTCAAAATTATATTATTAGTATCTAGACTCTTAAATATTAGCAGTATTTTCTCTAGAACACAGCCAAGATATTGGCAATTGCTTCAATTGTGCAAACAGTCAAAAAGCGGAACACCGTAAATAATGGACACAATTAAACAAAGAGTTTTTATTGCACAAACAATCATCGTCTTGCTTGACGCCTGCACGGCTGCAGAGGTTTTAACGGAAAATATAGAAAATATGCCCCAAAGTCCGGGTGCTCTTTGTTTAGAACCACACGGAGAGAAAGCTGGCAAGCAAATATATATTTTTGCAATTTTATTATATTGAGTGCCTATGGTTTATTGCTGCTCTACAGCAAGAAGCTTACTAATACAGTATTTATGCAAAAGTTGACACGGGTATAACACCACTGGGCTGCAACGATACATGCTTGTACATATCCGAATATGCCATGAACATAACTTGATTTTCAATATTACATTGTGTCAACTCCGTCTACAGGCAAGGTCTCATTACGCAAAGTATTTTGGGCTAGAGGATTTTAGTTGAATTTTGTTGGCTGTAATATAAATGTGAGAATGTTTAGGAGCGGCTGTCAATATGGATATTATTGTTGGAATACTAGTTGTCGCCAAACTGAGGCCTATAGATATATTGGCAACGCTCTAGCACGTATGACAAAGTATAGTCACAAATAACTTGTAATATATTACATAGCGTTAACCAAATGCTAATTACCAATGTCTCTGAACCCGCATCACCGACGGCCAGTCTGCTGCATGGGAAGAGCGGATCATAGATGGGCTCGTTATTCTGTGGTCGCAATGTACTGGTGTAGGTTGATCTGGACCACATGCGCAATTCAATAGAGGCAGTAGAGATCATCTCGCCACGCATGGTTGGATCTGATTTGGGTGGCAGCGGATCACCAATTCTCGAGGCACACTAGCGGCTGGGCACTTCCTGGACAGGCTGCTCTCGCACGCCGTGCGGCACTGTCGCATATCAGCGCAGACTGGGCAGTCGCCAGGTATTCCGATTCGTCCTCTACGTCCATAGGTCATGGCTATCCGCTGAGCTCATCGATGACCAGCGACTCGCGCGCATCGCCTCCGTGCTCGTTTCACAGCAAGTACTATTTATTTGCGGTTGCACAGCTGCAAAAAGGGGAAATTTAAAAACCAAAGTATGCAATGCTGGTTGACTTAAAAGTTCTCCCAATCGTCGTCCCATCCATCCGCCTTTTTAGAAGCGGTACGCGGTTGAATGTTGCTGGCCGCCGGCGCCTGCAGATTCCGTGAGCTCGTGCGCTTTGTAATTCCCGATGCAGCACTGTCGCGCAGCGTATGTGTGCCAGCCGAGGCCGGCGGAGTCAGTGACGAGGATCCATTCATCTCATTGTCAAAGAAATCAGCATCATCATCCTGTGGGCTGCCACTGCCGCTGGCATCCATATTTGTCAATACTTGCGAGTAGTTGGCTCCCGATCCGCCATAGTAGCCTTGCTGACCCGTTCGCATATACGTCGAAAGAGAAGTAAAGCCCCGGCTGGCCTGCTCCTCCACCTTTTGGCCAATTGACGAAACATAAGTTGTTACGCCGCTGCGAAAGTTGGGGTCTTGAATCTTTTCGGCTGCTGGCCGGACATACGACTCATTGATAGTCCCAGCAACAGTGCCCAGCGAGCTTAGTGCAGTCTGTGCACCGCTAGACAAAAACGACCATCCTTTGGACAAGGCAGCTACCGGGTCATTGGCAATATCTTGAGGACTAAAAGATGCAGTCGAAGCGCGTGGAGCAGAGCCCGTGCTGCTATTGCCATAGTATGCATCCGAACCGAAACCGCTGTACTGGCCACCTTGGTTGGGCGGGAGGTCAGCTCGGCGCTGTGAATTCTGCGCTCCCAGCTTGGAAAAGTACTCTTCGTTGCGCTGTTTCTGTGTGGATCCAACCGCTGGAGAGCTATTGCTGCGCATATCAGGAGTCTGGCTACGGCTCATGTTTGGTGAGTTGCTAAATGACCCTCCCAGGCCCTTCATCTGTGGTGTGCTGCCAAATGGCGCGGGTGAGGAGGTTGCTGAGCGTACGGCTGGGCTGGCTATACCGGTAGCTGGCGGCGCTGTCCATACCCGACCCTCGCACTGCGCAGTTAGCTTTTGCCGCCAGTGCTCGGCGAATTTGCTGCTGTACTTTTCTTTGATTGACATTCCATCGGTATATCCAGCCTGAGTTTTAAAGAATTCCAATGCTGCCTTGTTCCCACCAAGCTCCATGCGTTTCAGCTGCTCGCTGGTCCACTTGTCCATCGTTATTGAGCGGACAAAGCTCAAGTGCACGCCCAGACCGCGGTGCTGTCCCGAGCAGTTGAGACAGAAGAACGTTCCCAGCGACACTGACGCCCACTGCGGATTGGGCGACCCACAGTCCATGCACACCTAACGCTGATGCTCCACAATGCAAGCATTTAGTTACATTTATTCAGCTAAAGAGTGCACAGTTGCTCTGTTTCTATATGGTTCTTACTTTGTTGCCCTCCTTGCGCTGGAGCTGAAGCAGCGCACGCTTGGTGTCGGCCTCGGTTGACATTTCTATTATTGAAAAATGTATTTGACAAACAAATTCAAAAGGAACACGAAATTGCTCAAACAGTAGCGTTTAGCAGACAGATAATCCTCAGCCAACCAATCATTGCCTGCCGCACGCCTCGCCTATTTCCTTGCTGAATTTGACGTAACCACTGAGCGCATTTCGGCCAATGTGTTTTACTCCTTGGCCGAGACGACTGTAGCTCTCTCTCCGTTGAGCGAAACAAAGCAAAAGAACGCAATGAGAAGAAAAACTGCGCAGCCTAGCGAGTTTGTCAGTGACATGAGTTGGTTGTCGGTGATCATAGTCAAAAGTAAATAATCGGGCTAAAGGAAAGCAAAAGGTGAAAGTGACGTTTCACATTTTCTTTGCGCTTTTTCATCCCGTGATCAGAACTTGAAGACCTGCTCGGACATCGCTCTGGCTAAAGTCGGGCAGCTTTGGGCCGCTGACACTTTATCATTGGCATTGGTCCGTACACTGCTAACAACACATTGTCCTTGCTCGATGCTGGCAGGTACTTGGCGGCGAGGCGCGCGGTGTGGGTCGCGCCAAAATCCAGGGTCGTGTCCACAACACGCAGATGAAGCTGGGCGCTCAAATGCTCATGTGCTCGTTCACCGTTATGGAAGGTGCTCATATTGGTCTGTTGTTCGGCTTGGACATGCTGAAGCGACATCAAATGTGCATCGACCTCAAGCAGAACGCGCTGGTTATTGGCGACGAGTGCATTCAGTTTTTGCCCGAGCATCTCATTCCAAAGGCCGACCTTGAGGACCCTGCACTGCCAATGGCTGCAATGCCGTCGACTGCTTCGCCCACTTCAGCGGTGCCCCCGACTGGCACAGGTCCTGTACGGCCAGCAATGCCGCAACAAGCTCCTCGCCACTCGGAAGATACCATCAAGCTTGTCATGGACCTGGGCGTATCCCGCGAGCAGGCAGTCCACTATCTTGATGCCGCCGGTGGCGATGTCAACGCTGCTGCCAGCATGATATTCCAGTAGTCAAACACATTTAAATATATCAAAGGACTGTT